>WWET01007300.1:10875-25994 GCA_011038615.1 Limnodynastes dumerilii
GCATGAACAAGAACTACAACGGAGAACAGAGCGATTAGAGATAGAGTTAAGGAAAGAAATAAAGGACATGCTGAATGTAGATGCAGGTGGGCTGGTGAGTATAATGTGCTGTGTCTTATATTATATTATATGTAACGTTTATTTATCTTCTATATTAGAGATGAATTGGGTTTCGTTTGTTTTTTACATTTTTGCATTCTGTGCATATGCTCTCATCTATGTGACCCAGTTGGAATGCAGTGTGCTCTTTCTAAACTCTCAACAAAAGACATTTACATGAGATTGTGATAGGTGAATTGTTAGCAAGTGTATGTATATACAAGTGTATATATGTTTTTTCATGTATTGAACATACATACAAGACCAAACCAGACTCCTGCAAAGGAGATGTTTTCTGATTGCCCCTACTATCGGCACAGTATTCATATGAACCAACGATCCCTCAATGTGTTCTAGTGGCAGGGTGGTTTGTGGTCTTGAATATTATTCAAGCTTATTATGTACATTATTATTACCGTACAGCATGTATGTACTCAACAGCTATCCAATCTCATCGTAGGTTGGGATGGATCAGAAGTTTTAAGTTAAGGTACCTGGGACAGAACTCTGTGCAAACAAGGGGAATGGTCTCCCATACGCTTGCATGGAAGCATGGATACAGTGTGAATCTTATATGGGCTGTTTCATTGGCATGTGTAGTCTCTTAGACTAGACTGGGGCTGTCAGGTTCATCATTCTTCTTGAGCATTAGGCTTATTGGCCATGATTCAGTGTTTGAACCATGTTGAACATGGGCAGCACAATGTTGAATTCAGGGGAAGCCAAATTAATCTTATTCTATGCATGCAGGGAGGATACTTTGCTTTATCTTATTGGGCACAGATATTGACCAGATTCACTTTTACACTGTTATTTAGACTTTTTGCTGGGAAACATCAACTAAATTAGATCATAACATGTAAGACTGTTATTTTTTATTTATTTTTTTAATTCACAGGTAACAAATGTGTTAAGAAACTCGGTACCATTTGCCTCTAAACACTGGGATTCTGTAAAGGATCAAGTAACTTCATTGGGTGTGTACAGTCCTTATTTTTGTGGCAAAAACCCTATATACAAGGTAAGGGTACCATATATCTTACAAATAATCACAATGACTTGTTTTTATAGAGTGCTCAGATGATTTTAGGAAACTAATGTGATGATCTACTTGTTTATGTGCTATCTCATGACTAAAGTTTTAAAATTGTGAGATTAGTAAATGATGTTGGACACCAACGATGATTCTTTGGTATGTAATAGGTCTCAGAGGACCAGATGTAGAACTAATAACGATAGGAGACTTATGTACGCTACGTACATTAATCTCCTATCTGTGTGTACCGTGCAGGTGCAGTACCAAGGAATTCTGCACCAGACCGCATCCATCACAGACTGAATTCCGTGCAGAATCCTTCCTCCGCAGAGTGGGCTAACTCACCATGCTTTTGAGATATGTATGGTGTGTGGGCCATGGTGTGGTAATCGTACAATTAGGGCATTCCGAAGCCCTTCCGTATGATCTACCATTCTGTACGCAGGTCTTCGCATGCAAAGACTTAAAGTAGGGTCCAGCATGTGGAATACCGACATGTAAGAGGGGAGTGCACTCACCTCCCACCTACGGAACTCTGGATCTCAAATTCCATGCTTTGTCTCTGTTGTGGATGTTAAGGAATTTAAGTGCAGTTCTGGATCCGGCCCAGAGAACTGATAGTGAAAGTCACGGTTCTTGCACAGGGTAACCTTTAAGACGTAGTAGAAAATGTCCTACACATTGGTGCCTGTCATGTAGAGCAGTAGCTGTCTCTGATGTGTACATGTTGGAACAAACTTTAGTCTGTGGCTGCGATGTACAGTGTTCGTATATTAGTTGATAACGATGGTAGTCAGCAGTGCAAATAACATAAACATGTAAAAGGTGAATTGTGTGTTTTTTGATGACTAATAGAGGAACCATATGTGAGGGTGAAATGCTGGAAGTGAACCTTATCCTCTATAGATCTTATTATATTCTGCCTGTAGGGTCCACAGCTCTGAATTTTAGGATGGTGGTCCTGTAATGCTGATTTTAAAGTGTCTGATGTTAGAAGTAGGGACCGGTTTCAGATTTACGGAAATGGGCGATTGTTCCATTAGCATTTATGGAATAGCAAATACAATATGGGTGTGACTTATGCCACCACCATATCCAGACTCCGTCCCCTTTCAAGAGTGAAATCAGAAATCCTAAATTAGGGGTCATGGAACTCTGTGTGAATGATGAGAGTGGCCTTCTGTGCACTTACACAGATGGCTGGTTGCACTCGGAGCTCTGAACACAGTGCCAGCAGAAGTCTGGTCCTAGGTCTGTTCAACCAATGCATTCTGTTCTACTCTATGAACATCCTCCATGAGAATTCTGAGCGTGACCCGGATTCAGAGCTGAGCTTCCTTCTTTTTTCAGACGGAAGCGCAGCAAAATATAAACACTGCACATGCTCACATCTGGAGCACGCACATAAAGATGGGTGCAAGTGTCCCATCTGTCTGTAATCACATCTGACAGCACTGTGCTTATGGCACCGGGAGTCCTGCGATATAATTTTAATATAAATGAGAAAAGGGTAATTTTTGTCATTTAAATATTCCTTACAGGGCTGTCCGGTGGCTGCTCAACAGTCTTACGCTTACACCATCCCAGGAGCAGCTCATTGAAGCTTAAATTTAAAAAAAAGTTAAAGAATAACAGTAAATAGTGTTAAAAATAAAAATACACAGTTTCCTTTTTCTGTATTTTGTAAGCAATTTATGCTTATATTTCAGGTGTGCCTGTTCAATGTTCTGTATGATGACCTGGAAAATAAAAAGAACCATATCTTCAGCAAGATTTTGAGTAAACTTAATAATTTGCTTGACAAATACAAGGTTGGTGAACTGTGCAAATGGTTGAATGAGTATTCAGAGATCCATGGTGCTCATACATTGGTTTAGAGGAATTAGGTATTATAACATAAATGCAGAGCCGTTTCTAGACTTAGCAGAGCCCAGGGAGGAAAAAGTCTGCTTACAGCCATTCACTTCCATCCCCTTGTATGTGCCCAGCCATTCTACCTTTTTTATTTCTGTTCAGTTTCCAATTCTGCACCTTATGTGTGTCTGGTCTCCATTTGTGCTCCTTCTGTGTGTTCAGCCTCCATTTGTTCCCCTTATCGTATCCAGCCTCCATTTGTGCACCTATTTTTTCCAGCCTTCATTTGTGCTAATATTATGTCCAGCCTCCATATATGCAATTGTGTCCAGTCCCCATTTGTGCTTCAATTGTGCCCAGTCACCATTTGTTCCAATATTGTGTCCAGCCTCCATTTGTGCCCATATTGTGTCCAGGCTCCATTTGTGCCCCTATTGTATCCAGCTGTCCAGCCTCCATTTGTGCCCCTGCTGTGTCCAGCCTCCATTTGTTCCCCTAGTGTGTCCAGCATCCATTTGTGACCCTATTGTGTCAAGCCTCCATTGTGCCCCTATTGTGTCAAGCCTCCATTGTGCCCCTATTGTGTCAAGCCTCCATTGTGCCCATATTGTGTCAAGCCTCAATTGTGCCCCTATTGTGTCCAGCCTTCACTGTGCCTCTATTGTGTTCAGCCTCCATTTGTGTCCCTATTTTATCCAACCTCCATTGTGCTCATATTGTTTCCAGCTTCCATTTGTGTCTCTGTTGTATCCAGCCTCCATTTGTGCCCCTATTGTGTCAAGCCTCCATTGTGCCCCTATTGTGTCCAGCCTCCATTGTGCCCATATTGTGTCCAGCCTCCATTGTGCCCATATTGTGTCCAGCCTCCATTGTGCCCATATTGTGTCCAGCCTCCATTGTGCCCATATTGTGTCCAGCCTCCATTGTGCCCATATTGTGTCCAGCCTCCATTGTGCCCATATTGTGTCCAGCCTCCATTGTGCCCATATTGTGTCCAGCCTCCATTGTGCCCATATTGTGTCCAGCCTCCATTGTGCCCATATTGTGTCCAGCCTCCATTGTGCCCATATTGTGTCCAGCCTCCATTGTGCCCATATTGTGTCCAGCCTCCATTGTGCCCATATTGTGTCCAGCCTCCATTGTGCCCATATTGTGTCCAGCCTCCATTGTGCCCATATTGTGTCCAGCCTCCATTGTGCCCATATTGTGTCCAGCCTCCATTGTGCCCATATTGTGTCCAGCCTCCATTGTGCCCATATTGTGTCCAGCCTCCATTGTGCCCATATTGTGTCCAGCCTCCATTGTGCCCATATTGTGTCCAGCCTCCATTGTGCCCATATTGTGTCCAGCCTCCATTGTGCCCATATTGTGTCCAGCCTCCATTGTGCCCATATTGTGTCCAGCCTCCATTGTGCCCATATTGTGTCCAGCCTCCATTGTGCCCATATTGTATCCAGCCTCCATTGTGCCCATATTGTATCCAGCCTCCATTGTGCCCATATTGTATCCAGCCTCCATTGTGCCCATATTGTATCCAGCCTCCATTGTGCCCATATTGTATCCAGCCTCCATTGTGCCCATATTGTATCCAGCCTCCATTGTGCCCATATTGTATCCAGCCTCCATTGTGCCCATATTGTATCCAGCCTCCATTGTGCCCATATTGTATCCAGCCTCCATTGTGCCCATATTGTATCCAGCCTCCATTGTGCCCATATTGTATCCAGCCTCCATTGTGCCCATATTGTATCCAGCCTCCATTGTGCCCATATTGTATCCAGCCTCCATTGTGCCCATATTGTATCCAGCCTCCATTGTGCCCATATTGTATCCAGCCTCCATTGTGCCCATATTGTATCCAGCCTCCATTGTGCCCATATTGTATCCAGCCTCCATTGTGCCCATATTGTATCCAGCCTCCATTGTGCCCATATTGTATCCAGCCTCCATTGTGCCCATATTGTATCCAGCCTCCATTGTGCCCATATTGTATCCAGCCTCCATTGTGCCCATATTGTATCCAGCCTCCATTGTGCCCATATTGTATCCAGCCTCCATTGTGCCCATATTGTATCCAGCCTCCATTGTGCCCATATTGTATCCAGCCTCCATTGTGCCCATATTGTATCCAGCCTCCATTGTGCCCATATTGTATCCAGCCTCCATTGTGCCCATATTGTATCCAGCCTCCATTGTGCCCATATTGTATCCAGCCTCCATTGTGCCCATATTGTATCCAGCCTCCATTGTGCCCATATTGTATCCAGCCTCCATTGTGCCCATATTGTATCCAGCCTCCATTGTGCCCATATTGTATCCAGCCTCCATTGTGCCCATATTGTATCCAGCCTCCATTGTGCCCATATTGTATCCAGCCTCCATTGTGCCCATATTGTATCCAGCCTCCATTGTGCCCATATTGTATCCAGCCTCCATTGTGCCCATATTGTATCCAGCCTCCATTGTGCCCATATTGTATCCAGCCTCCATTGTGCCCATATTGTATCCAGCCTCCATTGTGCCCATATTGTATCCAGCCTCCATTGTGCCCATATTGTATCCAGCCTCCATTGTGCCCATATTGTATCCAGCCTCCATTGTGCCCATATTGTATCCAGCCTCCATTGTGCCCATATTGTATCCAGCCTCCATTGTGCCCATATTGTATCCAGCCTCCATTGTGCCCATATTGTATCCAGCCTCCATTGTGCCCATATTGTATCCAGCCTCCATTGTGCCCATATTGTATCCAGCCTCCATTGTGCCCATATTGTATCCAGCCTCCATTGTGCCCATATTGTATCCAGCCTCCATTGTGCCCATATTGTATCCAGCCTCCATTGTGCCCATATTGTATCCAGCCTCCATTGTGCCCATATTGTATCCAGCCTCCATTGTGCCCATATTGTATCCAGCCTCCATTGTGCCCATATTGTATCCAGCCTCCATTGTGCCCATATTGTATCCAGCCTCCATTGTGCCCATATTGTATCCAGCCTCCATTGTGCCCATATTGTATCCAGCCTCCATTGTGCCCATATTGTATCCAGCCTCCATTGTGCCCATATTGTATCCAGCCTCCATTGTGCCCATATTGTATCCAGCCTCCATTGTGCCCATATTGTATCCAGCCTCCATTGTGCCCATATTGTATCCAGCCTCCATTGTGCCCATATTGTATCCAGCCTCCATTGTGCCCATATTGTATCCAGCCTCCATTGTGCCCATATTGTATCCAGCCTCCATTGTGCCCATATTGTATCCAGCCTCCATTGTGCCCATATTGTATCCAGCCTCCATTGTGCCCATATTGTATCCAGCCTCCATTGTGCCCATATTGTATCCAGCCTCCATTGTGCCCATATTGTATCCAGCCTCCATTGTGCCCATATTGTATCCAGCCTCCATTGTGCCCATATTGTATCCAGCCTCCATTGTGCCCATATTGTATCCAGCCTCCATTGTGCCCATATTGTATCCAGCCTCCATTGTGCCCATATTGTATCCAGCCTCCATTGTGCCCATATTGTATCCAGCCTCCATTGTGCCCATATTGTATCCAGCCTCCATTGTGCCCATATTGTATCCAGCCTCCATTGTGCCCATATTGTATCCAGCCTCCATTGTGCCCATATTGTATCCAGCCTCCATTGTGCCCATATTGTATCCAGCCTCCATTGTGCCCATATTGTATCCAGCCTCCATTGTGCCCATATTGTATCCAGCCTCCATTGTGCCCATATTGTATCCAGCCTCCATTGTGCCCATATTGTATCCAGCCTCCATTGTGCCCATATTGTATCCAGCCTCCATTGTGCCCATATTGTATCCAGCCTCCATTGTGCCCATATTGTATCCAGCCTCCATTGTGCCCATATTGTATCCAGCCTCCATTGTGCCCATATTGTATCCAGCCTCCATTGTGCCCATATTGTATCCAGCCTCCATTGTGCCCATATTGTATCCAGCCTCCATTGTGCCCATATTGTATCCAGCCTCCATTGTGCCCATATTGTATCCAGCCTCCATTGTGCCCATATTGTATCCAGCCTCCATTGTGCCCATATTGTATCCAGCCTCCATTGTGCCCATATTGTATCCAGCCTCCATTGTGCCCATATTGTATCCAGCCTCCATTGTGCCCATATTGTATCCAGCCTCCATTGTGCCCATATTGTATCCAGCCTCCATTGTGCCCATATTGTATCCAGCCTCCATTGTGCCCATATTGTATCCAGCCTCCATTGTGCCCATATTGTATCCAGCCTCCATTGTGCCCATATTGTATCCAGCCTCCATTGTGCCCATATTGTATCCAGCCTCCATTGTGCCCATATTGTATCCAGCCTCCATTGTGCCCATATTGTATCCAGCCTCCATTGTGCCCATATTGTATCCAGCCTCCATTGTGCCCATATTGTATCCAGCCTCCATTGTGCCCATATTGTATCCAGCCTCCATTGTGCCCATATTGTATCCAGCCTCCATTGTGCCCATATTGTATCCAGCCTCCATTGTGCCCATATTGTATCCAGCCTCCATTGTGCCCATATTGTATCCAGCCTCCATTGTGCCCATATTGTATCCAGCCTCCATTGTGCCCATATTGTATCCAGCCTCCATTGTGCCCATATTGTATCCAGCCTCCATTGTGCCCATATTGTATCCAGCCTCCATTGTGCCCATATTGTATCCAGCCTCCATTGTGCCCATATTGTATCCAGCCTCCATTGTGCCCATATTGTATCCAGCCTCCATTGTGCCCATATTGTATCCAGCCTCCATTGTGCCCATATTGTATCCAGCCTCCATTGTGCCCATATTGTATCCAGCCTCCATTGTGCCCATATTGTATCCAGCCTCCATTGTGCCCATATTGTATCCAGCCTCCATTGTGCCCATATTGTATCCAGCCTCCATTGTGCCCATATTGTATCCAGCCTCCATTGTGCCCATATTGTATCCAGCCTCCATTGTGCCCATATTGTATCCAGCCTCCATTGTGCCCATATTGTATCCAGCCTCCATTGTGCCCATATTGTATCCAGCCTCCATTGTGCCCATATTGTATCCAGCCTCCATTGTGCCCATATTGTATCCAGCCTCCATTGTGCCCATATTGTATCCAGCCTCCATTGTGCCCATATTGTATCCAGCCTCCATTGTGCCCATATTGTATCCAGCCTCCATTGTGCCCATATTGTATCCAGCCTCCATTGTGCCCATATTGTATCCAGCCTCCATTGTGCCCATATTGTATCCAGCCTCCATTGTGCCCATATTGTATCCAGCCTCCATTGTGCCCATATTGTATCCAGCCTCCATTGTGCCCATATTGTATCCAGCCTCCATTGTGCCCATATTGTATCCAGCCTCCATTGTGCCCATATTGTATCCAGCCTCCATTGTGCCCATATTGTATCCAGCCTCCATTGTGCCCATATTGTATCCAGCCTCCATTGTGCCCATATTGTATCCAGCCTCCATTGTGCCCATATTGTATCCAGCCTCCATTGTGCCCATATTGTATCCAGCCTCCATTGTGCCCATTACGTAATCTAAATTACTTCTTGCAATGTAGATTTTGTAACAAAAACACATTGATGAAAACTCCGGCCACAAATGCAATGTGGCCGGAGTTCTGCATACGGCCCTAGGTCATTTGACGAAATGCGCGTCGGTTGCACAGGATTGCCGGCTTTCGTTTCCAGTTCCTCCTCCTTCATTGAAGTAACCACGCTTCTAGATAGAGTTATTGTATGCTGTTTTGCAATAACTGAACTTTAAGTTTTTGAATCAATTTGTGCATGCAATATATGGAGGATGAGAACTGGAATTTTATATGTAATATTTTCTATGTTTTATGAATTAATTGGGACACATGATTTATTCACTAATAATATGGCACTATAAGTGTGGTAATTGTAACTCTGGTTATTCTGGAGTTTGTATTTACACAATGGAACGCAGCTGGTTGATACTGAGTTCCATGCAGAATTCACCTCTGCATGGGAGAGCTGACCCACTCACCATGTGTACGAGATACACTACATGGTGAGAGGGCATTTAAATCGTACAGCCTGGCCACGGAAATACATTCCGCATGCAGGGAGTGCCCTGTTCTCTTGAGTGCAGAATATGGGATGCCAAAATCCGTACGTTAGCCTCCGCAACAATGGCTAAAGTATGGATTTAGCACTTTATTCTGGATCAGGTCCATAATCTGGATCATTCTGCTTATGTATATCATGCTACAATAGCTTGCTTATCTCTGTAACGCAATGGTAAATCCTTTGTTAACTTTAATAACTTTTTTTTTGTCTAATAAAATTAAAACCATAAAAATTTTATACAAGTATTTTTTGTGACAAATAACTGCACTGTCTGTAATAAGACACATTCCATCTGCATATCAGTGTATTTTGTACTAGAATATTTAGGATCCATCGCTGTGTTCACTCGTTTACCTATTACAGATATTTCCATAACATGCAATGATACTCTGTGGAAACAACACTCACTCCTGCTATAAATGTCTTTTTTCAGATTTAAAGCCCTTTTAGGAAAACTTAAGATGCCTCGTAATGGTTCTCCAAGAATGTGGCAGCAGCTGCTGACACACATAAAATTATTGTCCAGAGAGATAAATGGAGACAATCAAAGAGAAACTGTTGAGAAACTGATAAAAATGGTAACTATGGAGCAACTTAATGATACAGTGACTCCAAATCATCCTGTCACTTTGTAACCTTTCATACTTGACACTAGAAGCACTCTAGCTTAGCCACAGTCCTCTATTAACAGTGGGAATGGGGTGGGGTGGATTATGGGGATCTGATCCATAATTTGAGATTGGACCGGATCCTGACTTATTAATTAACTTTATAGAAAGACATTTATGACTTCAGAGCAAACCTTACAAACTCCTGGATCATTGGTAATGCATAGACTGGCATATTACATCCCTCACCAATTCATAGCATAAACCAATAATATATAACTGGAAAACACTGGCAATTGCATTCTTACATCGCTTCCTTGCTATTTTATATTAAATGTAAAATGTAATGGATTATTTTACATAATGTATTAAACTAACCGAAAACTCACTGAACGACTTCCTATCTCCAGGGGTGTAGTAGTTATTCCCGGCGGTAAAAACCCTGACAGTAAAAATACCTCCATGAGGGTACCGGCGCTGAAAATCCCGACACCCCAAAAATACCGGCCAAATAAATTACCGGGTGACGGTATTTTAAAGTGCCGGTAATTTATTACGCCGGTATTTTTTATGTGACGGTATTTTTACTGACAGTATTTTAAATTGCTGGTAATTTATTTGGCCGGTATTTTTGGGGTGTCGGGATTTTCAGCGCCGGTACCCTCATGGAGGTATTTTTACTGTCAGGGTTTTTACCGCCGGGAATATGACTACAACCCATCTCCAGTACCTGGGTGACAGATATTATTATTATTATTATTAGTAGTAGTAATAGTAGTGACCTTTTGCTTTCCTCTTCCAAAAAGCATGGTCGGGTACACTTTTTATATATTCATCCAATGGTGGTTGCTGTTTATATTTTTTTTTTTAACCTACTGGACCGTATTAGTTTCTTTTATATTATTTTTCTATTGAATTCCTCACTCAGAGGAAGAGTCGGCTAAATAGGCTATATATTCTTATATATATAACTTCTTTTTCATTTAGCAATTAATGTTACATGGGACAGCAACTGAGATATTGCAATAGTGTAACATTATTTAAATTGTACTTAAATAACATTAAAATAGAAATTTAGGCATTTCAAAATTATTATAATTTTCATTATTGTCACTATCATCGCAATTATATATACATAAAACAGAGTAAATGTAAAATTTTATGTAATGTTTAGTTTTATGACTTCTGTAACTTATTTATTTCCCAACAGATGTCAGCAAGCTTCAACAAGAAGAGTAAAGGCAGATACCCTGACAACTCCATTTGATACTGAGAAAAGAAATAATTTTAAAATTAATCAAATATATATTTTTATTTGATGCATTACATTTATACTATGCGTGTATTGCAATTGTAATCAATCAAGCTAATCAATTTAGTGGTTTCATTTTATTCAACAAATTTACACTGAATACCTTCCTTAGTAAGAGCTGGAAACATAACCCATGTCATATCTCATGGACAGTAGTATATTATACATTCTTTTTGTTACCTTGCTTAAAATATATGTAGCTGTTGATTTTCTCTCGATAGTAAACATTTATATTGCTTTTTATATTGTATAATAAGCCACAAGCCTAGTCATAGTTATATATATATTGTCAATCAAGAGACTGATCCAGAGTTTGGAGTTGATCCAAAGCTGGGCTTACATATATTTTTTAGGTGTAAGCACAGTGTGTGTCAGCTTTGCACGTGTGCACAACGGAAGTGAGACCAAAAAGGGACGCAAAATAGATCATCTGCTTGTGTTTACTTCCATGTTCTCTACGCTAGTGGAACAGGGTGTTAAAATGATTAAGTGGATGGTATAGTGCTGCTGTGAGTGTTTTGAGCCACAGACAGTGTGTTGTGGCCTGTTTTAACTGCATGCACCCTGCAGATATTACGTTAGTTTTACTAACGTAACTACCATTGCACGGAACTTAGGACCGGACAGACATGGTGTGAGTTAGGTGCAGACAGACCCGCACCTAACTCACCCGTCCTCCCCCCCCCATCCCCCCGTCCTGACCCCATCCCGCCCCCTTTTTAGGTACCTTATGGCACTTACCAGTGCCATAGGACTACCTTAACTATCCATGCAATGTCCGCACGGACATTGCCGCTCCCCACCTCCCCCCGGCCCTCTCCAGCTAATCTAAATACCTCCCCGTCCCACTTTTACCCAAACCCTCTCCGAGGCGGCATAACGCTGCATCTTTTTACCTCCTCTGTGAGGTCTTTAAAGACAGCACAGAGGCAATCTACACACCGAACTGGTACGTAGATTGCGTAAAGGACCTACTATGGATGCGTAGTAGGTCCTTTACTAAAGATACGCACCTAAGAAGCGACTGGGGGTCTGGATCTGCTCCTAAACTATTCAATGACACATTTTTTTAAAGACACCCATTCTGTATACACAATACTGAACAGCAGCGTAATGCCACATATTATACAGATATTGGGCCAGATCCAGACCTAAGTTCAGTTTAAGTACGATCGCGTAGCGTATTTCCGCAATCATAAGTACTATGCACTCCCCCGGACACTCCCCTCGGTCGCACGTAATATACTTGTTTTACGAGTACCAAACCCTACCTTAACTTTTCCTCGCGTAACTACGGTCGTATGTAATGGATTGACGCCCAGGCCAATACTGTACAATTTAAATGCCTCCCTCCGCGAATTTCTGACTGTCGTATGGATGATCCTCCCCTTCGTTCGTAGTTACGAGGAAGGTGCGTACGATCAGAGTTACGACGCATAACATCTGCCACGCGCATGCGCAGTACATACAAAAAGTCAAAGTTACGCAAGCGGTTGGTGTAATTACGCTTTCGTAATGATCTCTGGATCTGGCCCATTATTTTTAAAGGGGTTTTATTTTTTTCTATAAAAAAATATGTTGAAATAATTTATTCTGATTGAAAAATACATAAATGACAGCAAATTAAATAAATTATTAAAAGAAATAAAAGACACTTAGAAACATGCTAGAGGCTGCTGCATTGCACCTATAGGTCTGTCTACCTGTACACACCTGTTTGCATGTTTCAGAAGCTTCTCATTTTCAGTATGACCTATACAGAGTTGCTACAGTCGGAGCTCTATATTGGTCGCATGCATTTATTTTAAACAGTGGATCTGCACAAAACTCTGGATCAACTTTTTGAAAGTAACAGGAAAAACAGCTGGGAAAGTGAACCTGGGCAGCACCGTGTAGAGCAGCATTAGCATTAGAGCTGAGTGGTGATATTTCCCAGCTCAGTTGTAAATGACAGTGTAAGATTACAGTTGTAGTTGTTTGCAATCAGCAAAGGTTAAGTCTTTTCCCTCCTTGTAAGAAAAACTAAATATTTGCATCTCTCACGTTGCTACAAGGTATGTCCAGGTAGATATTTACTCCTATTTTGCTGTTTCTCTTACACTTTGTCTCAGCCCATGTACTAGGACCAGGTCTATTAAAAATATTTCACACAAAAACTACAGTTGGTCTGCTAATCATGACAGTCTAATATGGGGCTGGCCAGGGGCATATGCTCGTATAGGAGATACCCTCAATTCATTTATTGATTAGTCGCTATATTTTCTTAATTTTTAGAGGCTATTTTAGATATGATAGTAGTAAACATCATAGTAACCATATTATATATATATCTTGCTCTATGCTCTAACCCCAACAGGCTTGTTGGCGGTGGATAATTTGAAACTCTTTCTATGTATAAATACCTTGTCTTATCTACTGAATCTTATAGTCTCAATTATTATAAAGTATGTTTTTGTATTGAATTGAATATAAAGTAAAAAATAAAAGGAAAAATGACTTTTATAACTGCTGTTATTATGTGGATTTAGAATGTTTTTCAAAATATGCATCAGCTTGATTTATACTACACAGATATAAACTATATTTCTAAATGACACTTATATTATATGCCCCACGGTAATGCTATATATGCTGCACGGTAGTGCGATATATGTCCCCCCGGTAAATGCCCCCGCATTACTGTTTCATACAGAGGTGTAAGTTAATAAAGCTGGGCTCCATATCAAGTGCACTGGCAAAGCATTATAGTGGTGTTTTGCCACCACGTGATAGCCACTACAAATGTGCGCCACGCAGAGAGGATAATGCAGTGATAATTAAGGCAGCTCTAATTAAAACGTCTCCCTTTGATTCCATATATACATAAAAGCATAAAATAAAAAATAAAGAGCGTCACTACACTATTATACAATGAGCAACTGTTAATATATAAAATACTATAAAACATATACAATGATGTATAATTGCAACCAAACCGGCCAGACTTGGATGCTATTAACTTATACCTCATTCACTATAATCAGAGTTTAATAAATCGTGAGAATTTAGACACCTAACAGTAGACCATATAACTGATTTTAAATGGGACTCATTGCAACAAATATGTTAGTCAATAAGGGTTATTAAAATCTGTTATACTGTTGATTGGTTAGGTTAATTTTTCTTAAATATTGCAGCAAAGAATAGCAATAAAGGAAGGAACCACAGTGTCACTAGATGTATGATCTATTAATTTATATCCAGATTGCTGGAATGTAATTGAAATGGTACCTCTACCTTTGGGTTATATAGTCCTTATAACAGCAGTGTCCTGAACTTCTCACTGATGTCCTGTCGGGTCTGTGCTTCAAAACCACCTAGGAGGAATTCTAAAAGAGTCACACTTAGTTGGTAGAGCACTTAAATTCCAGCCTCCAGGATTCCTTCTAACAGCTGTATCAGTGCTTGTAGCTTGTGTGTAAGGACAGCTTTGAGTCCACAATCAGCTGATAGGGAAAGGAACCTCCGTCTCCCGGGCTTTTCACTGCTACTCGGTTAATCCAATGCAGCACATAACATGAAGAGACACCTTAATGGGACATAAGCTGAACCAGAAAGGAAGCTGCCACCAACTATAAGTGCCTGGCTCACTTACTTCATCAAACCAGTTGTCAATGATAGTAAATAGATAATGATTTCTTTGCTCCAGATAAGTAATGTTTGCTTGTCTGCCTCACGTTGAAAGGTCTGATGCATTTCTCCTCCCACTGGCGGTTTCATCAGAGGGAAATGAGATTCTATTAGCACTTTTAAACTTTTAAATACACTGCTCAAAAAAAATAAAGGGAACACTAAAATAACACATACTAGATCTAAATGAATGAAATATTCTTATTAAATACTTTGTTCTTTACATAGTTGAATGTGATGACAACAAAATCACACAAAAATTATCAATGGAAATCAAATTTATTAACCCATGGAGGTCTGGATTTGGAGTCACCCTCAAAATTAAAGTGGTTAAATACTTTTTACATAGTTGAATGTGATGACAACAAAATCACACAAAAATTATCAATGGAAATCAAATTTATTAACCCATGGAGGTCTGGTCTGGA
>WWET01007301.1:0-13699 GCA_011038615.1 Limnodynastes dumerilii
GTATGATAAGCCACCAGCCACTTACATTATACATTACACAGATATATGATCAGCCACCAGCCACTTACATTAGTTTAGTACTGTGAAGCCTTCCCTACTTTTGGTTTTATTAATGTGACTTTGGTTTCAATGGGTCGAATCCAAGCACATCACACTGCTACTCTCACTACATGACACTGGTGGTGATCCACACCTATTTGGATTAGCAAAGGCAACCCATGCCCCCTTCTAATATTGCACAGACACCCCAGTACCCTTGCATAGATTTAGATTATACCTGGCAAAGCATGATGGGGTTTGTAGTTTTACTACACCTCAGAGCAGTAGTTTGCCTTTGCCTGATATATAGCTAAACTCACCTGCCCTGCAATCCCCGGCCAGCTGTTTATTCAGCGATGCCGCCGGCTGCAGACCTTTTCTCTTCCTCACATGTGTGGCTGACATTCAAGCATGTGCAGTAGAAATACGACATAACTCAAGAGGGAGAAATGGGGATTGTTGGCGCAGATAGGTCCTTTCTCTAATAATAGGATCCTTACTCTAATATGGTGATCATAAATGCTGAATATGCTCATTGAGGACATTCTACCAGATCCAGACTTAACAGCAACTTCAATGGGGCATAATAGGAGGCTGGAGAGACATCAAAGGAGCATAATAAGAGGCTGAAGAGACAACAATGGAGTATAATAGGAGGGTGGAGAGACATCAATGGGGCATAATAGGAGACTGGAGAGACATCAATGGAGTATAATAGGAAGGTGGAGAGACATCACTGGGGCATAATAGGAGACTGGAGAGACATCTATGGGGCATAATAGGAGGCTGGAGAGACATCAATGGAGTATAATAGGAGGGTGGAGAGACATCAATGGAGTATATTAGGAGGGTGGAGAGACATCAATGGGGCATAATAGGAGGCTGGAGAGACACCAATGGAGTATAATAGGAAGGTGGAGAGACATCACTGGGGCATAATAGGAGACTGGAGAGACATCAATGGGGCATAATAGGAGGCTGGAGAGACCTCAATGGAGTATAATAGGAGGGTGGAGAGACATCAATGGGACTTAATAGGAGGCTGGAGAGATATCAATGGAGTATAATAGGAGGGTGGAGAAGCATCAATGGGACATAATAGGAGGCTGGAGAGACATCAGTGGCGCATAATAGGAGACTGGAGAGACATCAATGGGGCATAATAGGAGCCTGGAGCGAGATGAATGGGAAATAGGAGGCTGGAGAGACCTGAATGGGAAATATAGGGAGTCTGGAGACAGAAGAATGAATGGGGAATACTGGGGAGCTAGAGACACATTATTGGGGAATACTGGGTGCTTGAGAGGCATGAATGGCCAATACTGGGAACTGGAGACACATGAATGAAAAATTTAGGAAGGCAGGAGACATGTGAAAGGGGAATATTGGGGGGGGGGGGGGTGAAAGGGGAATATTTGGGGGAAGGAGGGGGTGTAAAGACATGAGGGAGAATAATAGAAGACTGGAGACACATAAGGGGGATATATTGGAAGGCTGGATAGAAGGAAAGATTGGATGGATATATATCTGTACACACTTATTTATTTTACATAGTACTTACATGTGTGAAGCAGCAGGCACAGCAGGAGCAGAGGTCTAGGATGCATCATGTCGACTAGAGTGTGGAGTGTGGATTGTCTGATATGCTTTTATTTGTCGTCAGGCACAATCACAAACTTTGCCCTGATCTGTAATTAGACACCAATCATATTATGCAACAGGATGTGTGTCCATCATGCAATCGACCTGTTGTCCTGTTAGGTAACATAACACAGTAACATATCAGATTAAGTTGATTAAAGACACCAGTCCGTCAATTTCAACCTATTATAGATCTCCTTCGATCTTATAATTGAAATTGATCCAGATGAAGAAACCTCCAAACTGTTGCAATATAAAAAAAAAAATCCCTGCTTACCCAAGATGACGTCCTATTTCTCCCAGGCTCCACTCCTGTCCTTCATTTTATTAATGGTCCTGGTAACCCTGGATGTCCTTTTCTGCTAAAAAATTGACTAACCCTTTCTTACACATATCCAGTGAATCTGCCATCACAACCTTCCCTGGCAGTGACTCCACACCCTGACTGTCCTTACTGTAAAGAACCCTTTCCCTTACCTGGCAGTGACTCCATATCCTGACTGCCCTTACTGTAAAGAACCCTTTCCTTCCCTGGCAGGGACTCCACATCCTGACTGCCCTTACTGTAAAGAACCCTTTTCCTACCTGGCAGTGACTCCATATCCTGACTGCCCTTACTGTAAAGAACCCTTCCCTTCCCTGGCAGTGACTCCACACCCCGACTGCCCTTACTGTAAAGAACCCTTTCCTTCGCTTATTGTGAAACTTCCTTTCCTCTAACCTTAGTGGGTGCCCCTGTGTCCTGTGTACAGTCCTTGGGGTAAAACATGTCCATGTTCTCTGTATAGACTAAATATATTTGTATATAGTCATCATTTCACCTCCTAGACACCTCTATGGACACCATACCCTTTATGCTTTATTATCCTTTATCAATTTTTTTGCCCTTCTCTGAACTCTTTCTAGTTCCAAAATGTCTTTTTTTTATGAATTGGTGCCCAGAACTGACCTCCGTATTCGAGATGAGTCCTTACCAATGATTTAAAAAGTGGCAAAATTACACTGTTTCCCCAGGCATCTATGACCCTTTTTATGCATGCTAATACTTTATTGCACTAGATGCCACAGAATACAACCTATCCCGATTACTCCAATGTAGCTCCTACAGCTTGGGTATAGGTATTCCCTCATAAGGCAGTAACCGACTGTTACTGGGTCCTCCCATTGCGCCATAGGAGATTGTTGCTGCCATCACTTACTGCATTATTTACATACCTCCCCCTAGTTTTCCTCCTCGAATACTTTAGTCTATTTAGTTACCCTCCTCACAGGTTATGTGATAAATAATAAATAAAGGGGCCAGTCCAGAGCCTTCTACCTTGCTATGTGTCCGATGTATGTTCTGTGTATGTAAGAAAGGATAGTGGACAGTATTCACACTTAAGAATGATTTAGGTTCTTAATTATATGCAAAAAGTAGCAAGGCGACGCCCCTGACACCCCCCTCGGTTTTCAGCCTCTTAACCGACTTACGAATGCCATAGGGCTTCCTTATCTTTAGGTTCGTAGTTGTGTGCGTAGGCTAATTAAGAACGTTTTTGCCTAATTGCGCACAGATTTACTCTTTTAAATGCCTCCCTCCACTCAATCTTCTTATCTTCGTTCTTAAGTTTTGCCGCTTCTTAAGTCATTACAAACCTTAAGGGAATAGGTTCATAATGGTAATTCAGAGCCTTCTCGTTCTTATATCATGCGTATATTAAGTTACTATGCATGTGCAGTATATCCCTTCTTAAATATACGCACCTTAAAAGCTGCATTTTCTTAACTGTGATTCAGGTCCAATGTTATTATTAGTTAGTTCAATGTTACATTAAATTGCATTTTATTTTCACAGATCACCATTGAAGCTGTACTGCCCTGTTATATCTTCCCTGCCATGTTCCTGCTTAAACAGTGAATTTTGCACATCATGGGCCAGATTTACTCTGGTTTAGAAAAGTGGAGATGTTGCCCATAGCAACCAATCAGATTTTAGCTGACATTCTCTAGTATATAAAAAAGAAAGTGAGAGCTAGAATCTGATTGGTTGCTATAGGCAACATCTCCACTTTTCCAAACCCGCAGCTTAGTAAATCTGACCCCATATGTCCATTTAATATTATATTTAAATTCATTGGTTTTTTTTTTTACCGTCTTAGGTAACAACTGGCTCCTGATCAAATACTGAGCTGCTCCTACTCTGCAGCTTATCACAAACAATCCCTGCCCATATTACAAGCCCTATTTATTTAGTAACAGGTTTTTATATCACTCTATTAGATTATGTAGCACTTTTCAGAGAATATTTCACAATCACGTCAGTCCCTGCCCCACTGGAGCTACATACTAAGGTCCCTAACACACACACACACACATTAGGGTTAATTTATTCAGCAGCCGATTAATCTACCAGCATGTTTTTGATATGTGGAAGGAAATCGGAGCACCCAGAGGAAACCCACACAGACACAGGGAGAACATACACACTCCACATGGATAAGGCCAAGTCTGGGAATCAAACTCATGACCTCAGTGCTGTGAGACACAATGCTACTCCCTGAGCCACTGTGCTATTCCCTTTGGAGTCACAATTTTTGGAGTCACAAACGTGTGTGTGTGTGTGTGTGTGTGTTGCCTGTCTGCATGCAGTATTCCAGTAATGTGTGTACCGCTCGCAATGTTCACCAGAAATACTGACAGTGGTGAGATAGCCCTGACAGGGCCACCATCAGAGGAGGACTGCCGTCACTTTTGTTCCAGGTCTGGACAAAAAGGTGGATCCCGATGACTATGCTTGTCTCAGCTCTTCAGCAGCAGTGGATAAACATGGCAGTAGAGACGTGCAAGTGGAAGTGTCTCCTTGGGCGATACCTGCTGCTGCAGAGCTCTGCCATGTTGCACAAGAGATGGGCAATGTACAGGATTGTTAAATACAAGCCTTCCCTGCGATCAGCCGTCTGTGGATCTCTCTTGGAGGTCCGTGGCGCTCCTCCCTTTATGTGACACTACGACCTGGGATGCCACATAGCAGAAGGAGAAGAGATATGGTCCCGGGCCCCACAGTTTCTGATAGCAGACCTGGCCATGAGTATCAGGTAGTTTGTGTCCACAATGCTCTGTGACTGTGCAGCCAGTATCCCAGTATGCCATTAATGAAGAATAACAACATGGGAACCAGGGAGTGACTGACAAGCAGAGGATGGGTGACTGGGTCAGAATATCTGTCATGCAGTAGGATGGGGCATGCTGTATCTGCACACCCGTGCAAGCATTTCACTAGCCCCTCCTTCACTCACATGACCCCCGACCCCATGACCCTTCCTTTAGATTTCAGATTTATTTGGACCTAAACTGGTGGCGGATTGGAAGTCTGTGCGCGGTGTGATTCCTCGCCTATACTGTACGTAATTACCGCTAAAAAGCCGCTAAAACTGCGAAAAATAGCACAAAGGCGAATGTTAGTTCAAACTTACGCAACAGAGTTTACTGAACAGAATCAGGGTAACAGCAAGATACAACAACACAGTATTCACGACCTAAAATGGTGGAAGTCTGTGCGCGGTGTGATTCCTCGCCTATACTGTACATTGTAATAGTAAGCCCTAACAACTCGCGA
Organism: Limnodynastes dumerilii; assembly: GCA_011038615.1. NCBI lineage: Eukaryota > Metazoa > Chordata > Amphibia > Anura > Limnodynastidae > Limnodynastes > Limnodynastes dumerilii. The sequence goes on from WWET01007301.1 coordinate 5,279, forward strand.
GTGCAACCTGCCCCCCTCTCAAAATGTATCTCAAGAGTAATTTGTTGTAAGTCTGGATTGAGTGGATTGCTCAGAAGCATGCACAGATCACATCTTATTCTTTACTATCCAGCCGCATGGAAAACGCCCACTTATCAGAAGTATGGAAAGGGCCCAGTGTAGAGAGAGAAAGAGGACTGTGACCTAGTGGGAAGATTTCTGTAAGTGACACTGTACGCTGTGTGTAATGCATTGCTTATTACCAGGGTTGCCGACTTTTTAGAGCTACCCTCCGGGAGAACCCAGAGGGAAGCCATTGATTTCTGCAAGGGGCGGGGCTTAATGGCGCGATTTATGCAAATTGCATCATGCTAGGGATTACAGAAGTAATTGATGGCTGGTGGGGCTTGCGGGAGATTTCCCGGCTCTCCCAGGATACCGGGAGAACTGCCCAAATTTCGGGAGAGTCGGGAACCCTGCTTATTACACCTCTCTTTGGGCCTTATCCTGAATAACGCACGCCGTCGCTCGGACGGCGGGCGTAAGCGTAAGATCGGCTTTGCAGCCGATCTGCGCATGCGCCGGGCAGATGTTGCCCAGCGTTGCTACGGCAACGCCCGATCCTGGAGTTTTATTACTTTCGAATTTAGCAAAGCCCGCGAAAGTGTGTACGAGCATGGGAATGCACGCGCACGTGCGTACGCGTGCACGAATTCCCGCACTTTTGCGGTTCTTTGTCTCTAACTATATAGCGATTAATATGCGAATATTATATTCTATGCTTTAATATTTTTCTGTTTCCACAGTTCCACCCTTCGATAGACCTCTCAATCTATCGCACCAAGACTTCTTCTAATGTAGGATCATAATATAAAACATTGCTGGTTACTCCTATGCTCTCTGATGCATACCCTATCAGAGAGGCTCCCTGTCATGCATATCCTATCAGAGATGCTCCCTGTCATGCATACCCTATCAGAGAGGCTCCCTGTCATGCATACCCTATCAGAGAGGCTCCCTGTCATGCATACCCTATCAGAGAGGCTCCCTGTCATGCATATCCTATCAGAGATGCTCCCTGTCATGCATACCCTATCAGAGAGGCTCCCTGTCATGCATACCCTATCAGAGAGGCTCCCTGTCATGCATACCCTATCAGAGAGGCTCCCTGTCATGCATATCCTATCAGAGATGCTCCCTGTCATGCATACCCTATCAGAGAGGCTCCCTGTCATGCATACCCTATCAGAGAGGCTCCCTGTCATGCATACCCTATCAGAGAGGCTCCCTGTCATGCATATCCTATCAGAGATGCTCCCTGTCATGCATACCCTATCAGAGAGGCTCCCTGTCATGCATACCCTATCAGAGAGGCTCCCTGTCATGCATACCCTATCAGAGAGGCTCCCTGTCATGCATATCCTATCAGAGATGCTCCCTGTCATGCATACCCTATCAGAGAGGCTCCCTGTCATGCATACCCTATCAGAGAGGCTCCCTGTCATGCATACCCTATCAGAGAGGCTCCCTGTCATGCATATCCTATCAGAGATGCTCCCTGTCATGCATACCCTATCAGAGAGGCTCCCTGTCATGCATACCCTATCAGAGAGGCTCCCTGTCATGCATACCCTATCAGAGAGGCTCCCTGTCATGCATATCCTATCAGAGATGCTCCCTGTCATGCATACCCTATCAGAGAGGCTCCCTGTCATGCATACCCTATCAGAGAGGCTCCCTGTCATGCATACCCTATCAGAGAGGCTCCCTGTCATGCATATCCTATCAGAGATGCTCCCTGTCATGCATACCCTATCAGAGAGGCTCCCTGTCATGCATACCCTATCAGAGAGGCTCCCTGTCATGCATACCCTATCAGAGAGGCTCCCTGTCATGCATATCCTATCAGAGATGCTCCCTGTCATGCATACCCTATCAGAGAGGCTCCCTGTCATGCATACCCTATCAGAGAGGCTCCCTGTCATGCATACCCTATCAGAGAGGCTCCCTGTCATGCATATCCTATCAGAGATGCTCCCTGTCATGCATACCCTATCAGAGAGGCTCCCTGTCATGCATACCCTATCAGAGAGGCTCCCTGTCATGCATACCCTATCAGAGAGGCTCCCTGTCATGCATATCCTATCAGAGATGCTCCCTGTCATGCATACCCTATCAGAGAGGCTCCCTGTCATGCATACCCTATCAGAGAGGCTCCCTGTCATGCATACCCTATCAGAGAGGCTCCCTGTCATGCATATCCTATCAGAGATGCTCCCTGTCATGCATACCCTATCAGAGAGGCTCCCTGTCATGCATACCCTATCAGAGAGGCTCCCTGTCATGCATACCCTATCAGAGAGGCTCCCTGTCATGCATATCCTATCAGAGATGCTCCCTGTCATGCATACCCTATCAGAGAGGCTCCCTGTCATGCATACCCTATCAGAGAGGCTCCCTGTCATGCATACCCTATCAGAGAGGCTCCCTGTCATGCATATCCTATCAGAGATGCTCCCTGTCATGCATACCCTATCAGAGAGGCTCCCTGTCATGCATACCCTATCAGAGAGGCTCCCTGTCATGCATACCCTATCAGAGAGGCTCCCTGTCATGCATATCCTATCAGAGATGCTCCCTGTCATGCATACCCTATCAGAGAGGCTCCCTGTCATGCATACCCTATCAGAGAGGCTCCCTGTCATGCATACCCTATCAGAGAGGCTCCCTGTCATGCATATCCTATCAGAGATGCTCCCTGTCATGCATACCCTATCAGAGAGGCTCCCTGTCATGCATACCCTATCAGAGAGGCTCCCTGTCATGCATACCCTATCAGAGAGGCTCCCTGTCATGCATATCCTATCAGAGATGCTCCCTGTCATGCATACCCTATCAGAGAGGCTCCCTGTCATGCATACCCTATCAGAGAGGCTCCCTGTCATGCATACCCTATCAGAGAGGCTCCCTGTCATGCATATCCTATCAGAGATGCTCCCTGTCATGCATACCCTATCAGAGAGGCTCCCTGTCATGCATACCCTATCAGAGAGGCTCCCTGTCATGCATACCCTATCAGAGAGGCTCCCTGTCATGCATATCCTATCAGAGATGCTCCCTGTCATGCATACCCTATCAGAGAGGCTCCCTGTCATGCATACCCTATCAGAGAGGCTCCCTGTCATGCATACCCTATCAGAGAGGCTCCCTGTCATGCATATCCTATCAGAGATGCTCCCTGTCATGCATACCCTATCAGAGAGGCTCCCTGTCATGCATACCCTATCAGAGAGGCTCCCTGTCATGCATACCCTATCAGAGAGGCTCCCTGTCATGCATATCCTATCAGAGATGCTCCCTGTCATGCATACCCTATCAGAGAGGCTCCCTGTCATGCATACCCTATCAGAGAGGCTCCCTGTCATGCATACCCTATCAGAGAGGCTCCCTGTCATGCATATCCTATCAGAGATGCTCCCTGTCATGCATACCCTATCAGAGAGGCTCCCTGTCATGCATACCCTATCAGAGAGGCTCCCTGTCATGCATACCCTATCAGAGAGGCTCCCTGTCATGCATATCCTATCAGAGATGCTCCCTGTCATGCATACCCTATCAGAGAGGCTCCCTGTCATGCATACCCTATCAGAGAGGCTCCCTGTCATGCATACCCTATCAGAGAGGCTCCCTGTCATGCATATCCTATCAGAGATGCTCCCTGTCATGCATACCCTATCAGAGAGGCTCCCTGTCATGCATACCCTATCAGAGAGGCTCCCTGTCATGCATACCCTATCAGAGAGGCTCCCTGTCATGCATATCCTATCAGAGATGCTCCCTGTCATGCATACCCTATCAGAGAGGCTCCCTGTCATGCATACCCTATCAGAGAGGCTCCCTGTCATGCATACCCTATCAGAGAGGCTCCCTGTCATGCATATCCTATCAGAGATGCTCCCTGTCATGCATACCCTATCAGAGAGGCTCCCTGTCATGCATACCCTATCAGAGAGGCTCCCTGTCATGCATACCCTATCAGAGAGGCTCCCTGTCATGCATATCCTATCAGAGATGCTCCCTGTCATGCATACCCTATCAGAGAGGCTCCCTGTCATGCATACCCTATCAGAGAGGCTCCCTGTCATGCATACCCTATCAGAGAGGCTCCCTGTCATGCATATCCTATCAGAGATGCTCCCTGTCATGCATACCCTATCAGAGAGGCTCCCTGTCATGCATACCCTATCAGAGAGGCTCCCTGTCATGCATACCCTATCAGAGAGGCTCCCTGTCATGCATATCCTATCAGAGATGCTCCCTGTCATGCATACCCTATCAGAGAGGCTCCCTGTCATGCATACCCTATCAGAGAGGCTCCCTGTCATGCATACCCTATCAGAGAGGCTCCCTGTCATGCATATCCTATCAGAGATGCTCCCTGTCATGCATACCCTATCAGAGAGGCTCCCTGTCATGCATACCCTATCAGAGAGGCTCCCTGTCATGCATACCCTATCAGAGAGGCTCCCTGTCATGCATATCCTATCAGAGATGCTCCCTGTCATGCATACCCTATCAGAGAGGCTCCCTGTCATGCATACCCTATCAGAGAGGCTCCCTGTCATGCATACCCTATCAGAGAGGCTCCCTGTCATGCATATCCTATCAGAGATGCTCCCTGTCATGCATACCCTATCAGAGAGGCTCCCTGTCATGCATACCCTATCAGAGAGGCTCCCTGTCATGCATACCCTATCAGAGAGGCTCCCTGTCATGCATATCCTATCAGAGATGCTCCCTGTCATGCATACCCTATCAGAGAGGCTCCCTGTCATGCATACCCTATCAGAGAGGCTCCCTGTCATGCATACCCTATCAGAGAGGCTCCCTGTCATGCATATCCTATCAGAGATGCTCCCTGTCATGCATACCCTATCAGAGAGGCTCCCTGTCATGCATACCCTATCAGAGAGGCTCCCTGTCATGCATACCCTATCAGAGAGGCTCCCTGTCATGCATATCCTATCAGAGATGCTCCCTGTCATGCATCCCCTATCAGAGAGGCTCCCTGTCATGCATACCTAACGTGACCATTTATTTTTTTACTCAAAACGGGACATCTACTAATTTTTACGGGGGCCCACCAATAAGTCAATGGGTGTCGTCAAAAAGTCATGGCCGGAGGATGGCTGTATCAATGAAACAAATAAAATTATCTGCGTATAATCTGTTACACCCACAGACTGTTTCAACAATACACATTGCATCCTAGTTATCATCATATAATACACATTTCAACCTAGTTTTTGCTATACAATACACATACAAATACACAAAACAATTTACTGGATTACATTCAATTAAAGCAAGTTTCTGAAAGTAAAACTACATGAGGAATTAACTAATAAATTATAGAAATCTACACATATTAAATATACCTGCATCCAGCCTTTCTTGCCCTCTTGTGCGTCTCTAAAGCCATCCAATCTCCCCCCCATGTGTGTCTCTAGAGCAGGGGTCAGGGAACTTTTTTTTATCTTTTACCCCAAAATATATTTAGATTCACCAACGTTACCCCTTTGATTTGAAATGAAGGAAATCCTATATTATTAATTATTTTAATTCTACTTCAAAACTTCAGATTTTGGAGAAATTATGTTGCTTGATTTTTAATACAAGAGCATCACCATACCCTTCATCATACACTGTGTCACCTTTACCATACACTGCCCCTTCATCACATACTGTGCCACCTATATATACCCTGCTGCCCCATCATCACATACTGTCCCTCTTCATCTGTTGCCCCTACATCACATACTGTCCTCCTTCATCTGCTGCCCCTTCATCACATACTGTCCCCCTTCATCTGCTGCCCCTCTGCTCCTTTACTTACCTTTTATTTGACCTTCTTTCTTCTTTAATCTTCTGTTTTCTGTCTTCTGGCTCCCAGCTGATCTCCCCTCTGTGCACTCCTCTCTAAATTCCGGGCGTGAAGTCCGGAAGAAGAGGAAGTTGTGTCACGCCGCCGTAAGGTAAGTTTGGAGATTCTATATGCAATGAAATGAACGGTCACGTTGCCAAGACACAGCCGGGCATGCATATAGATTCATATAGATGCATATAGATTCATATAGATGCATATAGATTCATATAGATGCATATAGATTCATATGCATGTCCGGCTGTGTCTCAGCAGCGCGACCGTCCATTACCCCCAGGAATTTCATTTTTACCCCATTTGTGGTAATTTACCCCGGTTCCCCGACCACTGCATGCTCTGAAAGTACGTACCAGCAGCGTAACGACGGCCGAAGGGGCAGCAGCACTTTATTTCTTTTTGTTTACTCTATACGGATTAGCTACCCTCAGTGCAGCTGCTCCATATTCAAGCACTTATGTGGATGTCTAATTAGACATAGAATTATTCATTGTTCCACTAGTTTATTTATTTTTAATATTTTTATTCTTCAATTTGTATATCACACTTGGTTGGCGCCAGGAGAACTTCTTTGTTATATATTTAAATGATCACTATACATAACAGTGTAAAAACCCTGCACTTGTGTATGGATCCAGAGCCACACTTACAGTCACACGTGGACTGCTCTAAAAGACCTATGATTACATGAGGTATTTCCAGGCGCTGGTTCCGTGGTTTCTGCAATTCAGTCTGAATTAGATCCGGGGATATTTGTGAGCAGGAATTCACTGCAAATTCTTGTCTTGTCTAAGTTCTGCTAAAAGTATGTTACGCGTGTACTATAAATAGGAGAGTTATCAGCACTGGCCACAATCCATGTAACCTTTGTATTCCTGTGACTGGCATTAGTTTTCTGTGCCTCTGCTTTAATAGGCTCATTACTGAGTCAACCTTGGGTCTTCTTGAGAGTAATTTCCATTATAATATCATCATCATCATCATCATCATAATAATAATAATAATAATGAAATACTGGAATAAATGTTTTATTATAAAAATGTGGTAGAAACTTGGCTGAAACATACAGTAATTATCTCACGCAAAGCTTATATTATATATTATAGTGTATCTCAGGTATTACACTGCTACATTTTCACAGTAATAATCGAGATATTATGCTGTTTACCTCAAAATAGATGTGTCTTTATGTATTATTTTAATTATTATTATGAATTTATATATAATCGGTATACTGACTGGAACTAGGGATATCACAGATGAGAAGGCTTTAAGAAGGTTAAGATAAGCATGTATCCACACCTAACTTAAAGCTTCCTTCCACTTCACTTCCCACTTATTTTATGAACATAGGGCACTTAAAAGAGCCCTGGGGCTTCCCTAACATCCCGGGCGTATTTTCCTTCTTAAGAAGATAGTTCCCCCCCCCCAGATAAGGTAGCCCCTATGCACTCTTAAGTGTCTTAAGGTTCATCACAACAGCACTCCTTAATATATCCCAGAGGCTGTCCTGGCACGCCTCTTTCTTCCTAACAAACAATATGTGATCTTTAAAGACCACACATAGTCAATGTACGTATCTAAGTGGTATAGATTGCGTAGTAGGTTAATTCTTAATTCTCTGCACCTGAATACGGCCCCAGAGGTGTAATAACTGACAGACAAAAGCAGCTCGAGGTCACGGCGCCTGAGACTGATTACATCCCTGCATTACCTGCAAAACTCATTTTACTGTAATACGATTAAACGATGAGGAAACTGCGTATTATTCAGTACAGAATATCAAATCTGATCAGCTGGAAAAATGTTACTATAAAGAGACCAATAGACCAAGCTCTGGACATTATCCTAAAATCTAATACAAAAGATATTACAGGTTTCCCATCTGGCAGTTCTAATACACATCTTATAGTGAGTAGAACACGGCGTCTGATGCCGCTGTTGATAATGATTATATGGTGTCCATAGCGTCTTCTTCATAGGAATCCTGTGATCCTACAGATACAGAGAAGAGAATTAGATATAGACGTGTTATCCGGATCCTGATACATGGTAAATTAAGCATAAAGGGCCTGATCCAGAGCTACGATGTTACACTGAGCGCTGCAGCGCTCAACGTAACATCGGTGCTCTGGCCCGACACTTCCCCTGTGCCGGTTATGCCGGTTGAAGGCTACCCTAGCTTCACCCGGCGTAAGGAAGGGGCCATACGCTCACACAGGAGCGTATGGCCTCTTAGCACGCCCCCCCACCCTCATTTACTTACCTCCCCCGCCCACCAGCACTAACGTGAGCGCCCGATCCAGGATCGGGCGTTGCCCTAGCGACGGCGGGCGTTCTTCTGGATCAGGCCCTAAGTCTCTGCGCTCCCTGAAAATGGCTTCTCAGTGAAAGGTCTGGGGATATCCCTCAAGTAAATATACTGCCAAATCAGAATATAAACAATATGTAAAAGAAACCTTATCACAAATATGAACAGACTTCCACAGTTTCTGATTTCT
>WWET01007301.1:13709-31268 GCA_011038615.1 Limnodynastes dumerilii
TCGTAGATCGGGCGTTTCCATAGTGACGCCGGGCAACATCTGCCCGGCGCATGCGCATTAGAGTTACGGCCGCCGTACTAGCGACCGCGGCTGTAGCTCTGGATCAGGCCCAAAGAGCCGGATACAGACTTAATAACGACAGATCATTTACACACGCAGCATGGGTAAATCCGGCTGTGGGAACGCACTGAGGAAGATGTTACTTATTGTAACTCTGATCGTACGTAACTTATTTGTAACTCCGTACGATAGGACGTGACATCCCTATGCAAGCCGAATATACGCATTGTGGGGGAAGGAAGGCATTTATCTTGTACAGTATGGGTGGGGTTATAAACTTATGTGCGACAAGGTGGTAGGTACAACCAGAGACACACAAGGAAGAGGTAAGGCCGGGTTCTGAAAACATACATCAGCTAAGTTACGTGCGTGCCAGGGGGAGGGCATTATACTTAGTAGTGTGTAACTTAGGTACACATGCGTATGTAAAACGATCTTAAGTCTGGATCAGGCTCTATCTATCAACCATTAACCCTTAGGCGGGCTAGGTATTATAATGCACAGTTTCGTCTCTCTCTCTGTCTAGCCATGCAGACTTCCGTAATACAGGTTTTAGTGCTATCTATAAAATAAGAACATAGGACCCTGCCTGCATCCTAAATTAGGAACGGCCAATGGGAGGCTACTCAACTCACATTTCACACTAACATCTTCCTATAACCTGAATAATGTGCATTCATAATAATCTGTACTCACTTTAACTTACATATTTACAGATCCAAATATATGGTGAATGGATAAATGAATACTTATTGTCAGAGTGCTGGGTGGTTGTGGGTACTTTATGAGGTGGATGTGGTTAGAGCATATAGTGATACCTGCAGCATGTCCTATAAGTGGTCAGCTCAGCGCTATTGAAATGCACCTCAATCCCATGGCTATAATTCTACTTGGCTATGGAAATCCTTCCTCACTGTACAATGCCAGCAACACGGATGAAGCCTTCAGTAAGTGTAAATAGGGCCAGTTGTAGGACAGAGATATTATCAGCTTTAGGGGTCTTGAAGAAAGGTGGACATGGAGAAAATGATGGAGAAGCTTTTCATAGCCAGTAGAATTATGGGCATGGGGTTGAGGTGAATTTTTCTGAATAATTTCTGTAAAAATAAAGTCATACAGCAGATAATATAATAGCACTGAGCTGCTTATTCCATCTCCACATGTACTAATAGCATTTCCAACAATTTATTCATGAATTATAATGGAGTAACATAGAATCTGACATAGACCAGATGCCCACCATCTATTCTCTCACACCACCCCTGTCCACCATCTATTCCCTCACATCACCCCTGTCCACCATCTATTCTCTCACATCACCCCTGTCCACCATCTATTCTCCCACATCACCCCTGTCCACCAGCTATTCTCTCACACCACCCCTATCCACCATCTATTCTCTAACATCACCCCTGTCCACCACCCATTCCCTCACATCACCCCTGTCCACCATCTATTCTCTCACACCACCCCTGTCCACCATCTATTCTCTCACATCACCCCTGTCCACCATCTATTCCCTCACATCACCCCTGTCACCCCTCTATTCCCTCACATCACCCCTGTCCACCATCTATTCCCTCACATCACCCCTGTCCACCATCTATTCCCTCACATCACCCCTGTCCACCATCTATTCCCTCACATCACCCCTGTCCACCATCTATTCCCTCACATCACCCCTGTCCACCATCTATTCCCTCACATCACCCCTGTCCACCATCTATTCCCTCACATCACCCCTGTCCACCATCTATTCCCTCACATCACCCCTGTCCACCATCTATTCCCTCACATCACCCCTGTCCACCATCTATTCCCTCACATCACCCCTGTCCACCATCTATTCCCTCACATCACCCCTGTCCACCATCTATTCCCTCACATCACCCCTGTCCACCATCTATTCCCTCACATCACCCCTGTCCACCATCTATTCCCTCACATCACCCCTGTCCACCATCTATTCCCTCACATCACCCCTGTCCACCATCTATTCCCTCACATCACCCCTGTCCACCATCTATTCCCTCACATCACCCCTGTCCACCATCTATTCCCTCACATCACCCCTGTCCACCATCTATTCCCTCACATCACCCCTGTCCACCATCTATTCCCTCACATCACCCCTGTCCACCATCTATTCCCTCACATCACCCCTGTCCACCATCTATTCCCTCACATCACCCCTGTCCACCATCTATTCCCTCACATCACCCCTGTCCACCATCTATTCCCTCACATCACCCCTGTCCACCATCTATTCCCTCACATCACCCCTGTCCACCATCTATTCCCTCACATCACCCCTGTCCACCATCTATTCCCTCACATCACCCCTGTCCACCATCTATTCCCTCACATCACCCCTGTCCACCATCTATTCCCTCACATCACCCCTGTCCACCATCTATTCCCTCACATCACCCCTGTCCACCATCTATTCCCTCACATCACCCCTGTCCACCATCTATTCCCTCACATCACCCCTGTCCACCATCTATTCCCTCACATCACCCCTGTCCACCATCTATTCCCTCACATCACCCCTGTCCACCATCTATTCCCTCACATCACCCCTGTCCACCATCTATTCCCTCACATCACCCCTGTCCACCATCTATTCCCTCACATCACCCCTGTCCACCATCTATTCCCTCACATCACCCCTGTCCACCATCTATTCCCTCACATCACCCCTGTCCACCATCTATTCCCTCACATCACCCCTGTCCACCATCTATTCCCTCACATCACCCCTGTCCACCATCTATTCCCTCACATCACCCCTGTCCACCATCTATTCCCTCACATCACCCCTGTCCACCATCTATTCCCTCACATCACCCCTGTCCACCATCTATTCCCTCACATCACCCCTGTCCACCATCTATTCCCTCACATCACCCCTGTCCACCATCTATTCCCTCACATCACCCCTGTCCACCATCTATTCCCTCACATCACCCCTGTCCACCATCTATTCCCTCACATCACCCCTGTCCACCATCTATTCCCTCACATCACCCCTGTCCACCATCTATTCCCTCACATCACCCCTGTCCACCATCTATTCCCTCACATCACCCCTGTCCACCATCTATTCCCTCACATCACCCCTGTCCACCATCTATTCCCTCACATCACCCCTGTCCACCATCTATTCCCTCACATCACCCCTGTCCACCATCTATTCCCTCACATCACCCCTGTCCACCATCTATTCCCTCACATCACCCCTGTCCACCATCTATTCCCTCACATCACCCCTGTCCACCATCTATTCCCTCACATCACCCCTGTCCACCATCTATTCCCTCACATCACCCCTGTCCACCATCTATTCCCTCACATCACCCCTGTCCACCATCTATTCCCTCACATCACCCCTGTCCACCATCTATTCCCTCACATCACCCCTGTCCACCATCTATTCCCTCACATCACCCCTGTCCACCATCTATTCCCTCACATCACCCCTGTCCACCATCTATTCCCTCACATCACCCCTGTCCACCATCTATTCCCTCACATCACCCCTGTCCACCATCTATTCCCTCACATCACCCCTGTCCACCATCTATTCCCTCACATCACCCCTGTCCACCATCTATTCCCTCACATCACCCCTGTCCACCATCTATTCCCTCACATCACCCCTGTCCACCATCTATTCCCTCACATCACCCCTGTCCACCATCTATTCCCTCACATCACCCCTGTCCACCATCTATTCCCTCACATCACCCCTGTCCACCATCTATTCCCTCACATCACCCCTGTCCACCATCTATTCCCTCACATCACCCCTGTCCACCATCTATTCCCTCACATCACCCCTGTCCACCATCTATTCCCTCACATCACCCCTGTCCACCATCTATTCCCTCACATCACCCCTGTCCACCATCTATTCCCTCACATCACCCCTGTCCACCATCTATTCCCTCACATCACCCCTGTCCACCATCTATTCCCTCACATCACCCCTGTCCACCATCTATTCCCTCACATCACCCCTGTCCACCATCTATTCCCTCACATCACCCCTGTCCACCATCTATTCCCTCACATCACCCCTGTCCACCATCTATTCCCTCACATCACCCCTGTCCACCATCTATTCCCTCACATCACCCCTGTCCACCATCTATTCCCTCACATCACCCCTGTCCACCATCTATTCCCTCACATCACCCCTGTCCACCATCTATTCCCTCACATCACCCCTGTCCACCATCTATTCCCTCACATCACCCCTGTCCACCATCTATTCCCTCACATCACCCCTGTCCACCATCTATTCCCTCACATCACCCCTGTCCACCATCTATTCCCTCACATCACCCCTGTCCACCATCTATTCCCTCACATCACCCCTGTCCACCATCTATTCCCTCACATCACCCCTGTCCACCATCTATTCCCTCACATCACCCCTGTCCACCATCTATTCCCTCACATCACCCCTGTCCACCATCTATTCCCTCACATCACCCCTGTCCACCATCTATTCCCTCACATCACCCCTGTCCACCATCTATTCCCTCACATCACCCCTGTCCACCATCTATTCCCTCACATCACCCCTGTCCACCATCTATTCCCTCACATCACCCCTGTCCACCATCTATTCCCTCACATCACCCCTGGAAAGTGACGGCATGTATAGCTCTTTAAAGCAGGGGCAAGTTGTTTTTTAAATTATACTGACCCTATATAACCCTCAATTTAACCCTTCAATTTGTTTAGTTTTATGTTTTCCAAGAATGTTTTTATTGTCTATTATTATTATTCTTTTATTTTACTATAACTTGAATAATGTGCATTGTATTTTAGGAAACACAAGATTGTCAGCTTTAAGGCAACAATCTATACTCACTTTAACTTACACATTTACAGAACCAAATAAATGTTGAATGAATGAATGAATGAATGAATGACTAGAGAACCATAGATACAAATAAATTCACATGACCCAGGTGCCACCAACTTTGTCACTTCCTGATCACCAGCTATCTCCCTTACGACCACCTTTCTTCTCACCTGTTCACCAGCTATTCTCTCACAGATCACCTTCTGCTTGTGTAATGAGAGGGGAGTCTTCCATAGATTGTATCTTTGTTCCAGCGAGCGAAGTAGTTTCCCCTTGCTCGCATGAAATGCTGGATCAAGGGGGTTTCGGGCATTAGATCCCTGCTGATGCTGAGCTCTGGATCCGCTCCATGGTTATTGACTCTCCAATGAAACAAGACCCCTAAAGCTGTTAATATCTCTATATTAGGATTGCCCATATTTAACACTTACCGAGGGCTTCATCTGTGTCGCTGACATTGTACAGTGAGGAAGGATTTTCATAGCAAGTATAATTATGGGCATGGGGTTGAAGTGAATTTTCCTGGATTATTTCTGTAAAAATAATGCCATACAGCAGATAATATAATAGCGCTGAGCTGCGTATTCCATCTCCACATGTACTAATAGCATTTCCAACAATTTATTTATTAATTTTAATGGAATAACATAGAATATGACATAGACCAGATGTCCACATCTATTCTCTCACATCACCCCTGTCCACCATCTATTCTCTCACATCATCCCTGTCCACCATCTATTCCCTCACATCACCCCTGTCCACCATCTATTCCCTCACATCACCCCTGTGCACCATCTATTCCCTCACATCACCCCTGTGCACCATCTATTCCCTCACATCACCCCTGTGCACCATCTATTCCCTCACATCATCCCTGTCCACCATCTTTTCTCTCACGTCACCCCTGTCCACCATCTATTCTCTCACATCACCCCTGTCCACCATCTATTCCCTCACATCACCCCTGTGCACCATCTATTCCCTCATATCACCCCTGTCCATCATCTATTCCCTCACATCACCCCTGTCCACCATCTATTCTCTCACATCACCCCTGTCCACCATCTATTCCCTCACATCACCCCTGTCCACCACCTATTCTCTTACTGATCACACTCTGCTCGTTTAATAAGTGTTAGGGTCTTCTGTTCTGGGCACCTGATACCACCACACAGTTCATATTAACCATTATTATGACTTTCCTCTTAGGGACGATACTCACTCTATTCTATGAATACACATTTATAAAAATTTCTGATACCTTCGTCCATCCTGTAAGCATTGTGCTGTGGAGTATTTTCATTATTAGTATAATTATGGTTTGGTTTTGATATAATTATGGTTTAAATATGATTTGGTTTTGGAGCTAAAAATTCAAATAGGAAACCAAAGACCCATAGAATGTCACATGACCCCGGTGCCACCAACTTCCTGATGTCCAGATTTTCTCTCACATGTCACCCCCTGCCTACCAACTCTTCCCTCATATTTACCCCCTGCCCCCAGCTCTTTCTCCATGACATCAATTTTATTATTTTGTTATTACCTCAAATTTTTCACCCTGCCCACCATCTTTTCTCACAGAGATCACCCCCTGTCCACCATCTTTTCTCAGAGATCACTGCCTGTCCACCATCTTTTCTCTCAAAAATCACCCCCTCTCCACCATATTTTCTCTCAGAGAAAATATGGTTAATACGGGATGATCTCTGAGAGATCAGTCCAGTCTCAGTTCAGAGATCAGAGCAGTCTTTAAAGGCCGCACATAGTTTTTCAAGAAAGAAGAGGTGAGCCATGGCAGCCTTGTGACTTTTTTTAAGAAGAGTGGAAGGGGAGATGGGTATTTAAATGAGCCAGAGAGGGGGAGGGGATCTCTGTTTGTGTTTTCCTTCCTAAGAAGGTAAATAAACACAGGCGCTTAATAGAGCCTTATGGCATTCTTAAATGTCTTTAGGAACAGGAAAAATGGGGGAGGACCAAAAAACTTAGGTGACGATACCTACTTATGTCATACGTATTTGTGAATCAGGTCAATATGTTTAATAGGGGGGGAGGGTCTTCTGCTGTGCACCTGATAGCACCACACAGTCCATACTAAACATGATTATTGACTGTCCTATGAAATAAGACTCTTAGGGGTGTTAATATGTCTATTTTACCGCTACCTATTTTTATGATACCAGAGGTCTGTACAAACTCCCAGGGGATAACTGTGATTCGGGGAGGTAGAAGAGGGCACGAGAAAGGCAGGTATAAAGCCCAAAAAGAAGGAGCTCACTCGGCGTGCGACCGTTCTGTAGGCTAGTGAAGCCACGCCCCCAACTACCCATTTTTAAAACTTACTGTTACATTCATCCCAATCGCCAGCATAGTCGTATGGAAGATTTTCATTTTCAATACAAATATCACTATGGTCTTCAGGTGGATTTTCCCGTAGTGTTTCTGGAAAAATAACATGTTGGCTTTGTAATAATTGATCAGACAGGAGTCGTGGTAACAACGCTGAACGAAAACATCCAATGAGTGAGCGCTGCCGGAATGTTCACTTTGATAAATTGAGAATATCGGACCGGTAATCCACCTCTGCCCCATGGCCCATCCAGTCTGCACAGTAAATCTCTATAAAGCAGGGTCAAGTTTATTTTTTTTTATATTTTACCCTATTGACTATTTGACCTTAAATTCAGATTAGTTTTATTTTTCCCAAGCATGTTTACATTGTACTAGTAGAGATTCTTTTACTACACCTCTATACACTGTATATGTTGCCACTATATACATTTTGGCTCAGCAACAGCAAACACACAGTTCCTGCAAAAATACAACACACGTCATCAGGGCGACTCAATGAATAGATGCTTTATACATCCGATAAGACTACGGGGAGGTCATACAATGAAATACAAGGATGTTTTAAGGAGCTCAGCAAATGGTGACCCCTCTGAGACTAAGACCAGATGTGAATGTAATAAGTATTTCTCACATCTCAAAATTTTCAGAAATCAAGACATTTACAGACTTTGGGCTAGATGTAGTAAACTTTTCAAAAGTAAAAATTGAGATTTTGCCAACCAATCAGAATATAGCTGACATTCTCCAGTATGTTATAGGAAAGGGGTGTGGCTTGCTGCTTAGTCTTTTTTCCAAAGAAGCCTATTTTGAATGTAGAGAGGTGATGGGTATATCATTGCAAGACATCCCCATGAAGAACTCTGCTTCATTGGCCGGCCAAGTTCCAAATGCTGTGAATGGAAAAAAGGTAAGTGCACTATGCCCTTACCCTAACCCTCCATGCCACGCAACCTAACCCTAACCCTCCATGTCCTGCAACCTAACCCTAACCCTCCATGTCATGCAACCTAACCCTAACTCTCCATGCCACGCAACCTAACCCTAACCCTCCATGCCACGCAACCTAACCCTAACCCTCCATGTCCTGCAACCTAACCCTACCTCCATGTCCCGCAACCTAACCCTAACCCTCCATGTCCCGCAACCTAACCCTAACCCTCCATGTCCCGCAACCTAACCCTAACCCTCCATGTCTAGCAACCTAACCCTCCATGTCCTGCAGCCTAACCCTCCATGCTCTACAACCTAACCCTAACCCTCCATGCCACGCAACCTAACCCTAACCATCCATGTCCCGCAACCTAACCCTAACCCTCTATGTCCCGCAACCTAACCCTCCATGTCCTGCAGCCTAACCCTCCATGCTCTACAACCTAACCCTAACCCTCCATGCCCCGCAAACTATCCCTAAACCTCCATGTCCCGCAACCTAACCCTAACCCTCCATGTCCCGCAACCTAACTCTAACCCTCCATGTCCCGCAACCTAATCCTCCATGTCCTGCAGCCTAACCCTCCATGCTCTACAACCTAACCCTAACCCTCCATGTTCCACAACCTATCCCTAAACCTCCATGTCCCACAACCTAACCCTCCATGTACTGCAGCCTAACCCTACATGTCCTGCAGCCTAACCCTCCATGCTCTACAACCTAACCCTAACCCTCCATGTCCCGCAACCTAACCCTAACACTCCATGTCCCACAACCTAACCCTAATCCTCTGTGTCCCGCTGCCTAATCCTCCATGTTTTACAACCTAACCTTAACCCTCCATGTTTTACAACCTAACCCTAACCCTCCATGTTTTACAACCTAACCCTAACCCTCAGCTGTGGCTGTATCATGTTTAAAAATTAGGCCGTTCTAACCGACAAAATAGAAAAGCAACAGCTAGAATATGATTGGTTGCTATGGGCAACATCTCCATGTTTACCTTTTGAGAACCAACTCTTAATCAATGACCATTCATCTGTAATTCTAGTGCTCAAACAGGCCTCTTCTAGGAGTGAAGCGCTATACCCTATACAGAGCAGTGTCTTATGTTGTTACTATACGAAAATATATATATACATTCACTATAAATATAAATGCTATAAATATACATAACATAAACTGACCTGTAGCAGTCTCTGAGTGACTGTAAGTATTTAAAGGGATGTTTTCGTTATCTGTGAAACACGGAGAAAAGAAGAGACAACATGAAGGATCACATTTTAGTATTTATATCAGGTACAGGTCACCTGCGGCACTCCACGGGCCAGATTTACTAAACTAAAACAAAACAAACAAGGTGGCGAGAGCCGCGCTTAGGGCAAGGTAAAGAGAACAATATTTTACAAATAGAGAAAAATTCACAGAGTCTGATTCAAATCAATATTCTTATCTTCCACTTCTTTTCCACAGTTTAGTAAATCTAGCCCCAGGCAGCAAATGCTGTCTATGCCAAAACGAATAATGACAGCTGACTGGTGGTGTGTATAAGTCGCCTGTGTATGTGTTCTGCACATGTGCAGAACAGGCACTTGCATATCAGATTGCAGTCGACCGATGCTACGTTCCAATGTGTAAGTTCAGCTGTGCTTAGAACAAGCTTTATCAGTCATTATGCTCATTTCGTGACATGGTAGGAAAGCTAGATTGCAGCCCATTAAAACTTAATTAATTAAATTAAAGCAATCTTTAAAATCATTCCTGCAGAGATCAGACAATAGAGCTGACATCACCAAGTGATTTCACAGGATGAGTCATACACTCTTTATGCAGGACATTAAATGGGTGATGTCAGCTCCATTTTGTAATCTCTGCAGGAAGCCAGCAGCTGCTAATTAATAAGTAAACAAAGGTTTAATGATTTCTGAAGCCCTATTCAACTTTCCCCAGCAGGTGGGCCCACCATGCATGAAATTTCCCACCATGTATAGCAGAATTTTCCCTGATTTTGGGAAAGGTTTAACTGAGCACAACTGTATGTCTCTGACGCCAGGACGGGCCCAGTCGCCATGTACACTTGATACTCACGGGGGGAACAAATGCAGATGATACAGTAAGGGTTTGTCTTAGCCTTATGTACAAACCTGCATTCCGCATGTGAACCTCCCGTGATTGTGCACTCCTCTCGCACATACAGAATTTGGGATTGCAAATTACATACGTTAGGCTCTGCTGTTGAGAGATTCTAGATCTGGTCCATGGTTATTGACTTTCCCATGAAACAAGACTCTTAGGGGTGTTGCTCTCTCTATTCTAGGACTTCCCATGTTTAACACTTACTGATAGCTTTGTTCCTGTCTCCAGCATTGTACGGTGGAGGATTTTCATATTCAATACAATTATAACCATGGTCTTGAGGTGGATTTTCCTGGAGTGTTTCTGCAAAAATAAACCCATACAGCAGATAATATGGCACTGTGCTGACCTTTTTATCTCAACAATAGAAAGTGACGGCATATAAGAGGCACATGGCGCATCCAGTCTGCCCAGTAAATCTCTTTAAAGCAGAGGCAAGTTTTTTAAACTATACCCTAGACCTGAGCCTCAATTTACTTTAGTTTTATTTTCCCTAAGCATGTTTATATTGTTCTACTGTGTTATCCTCTAGCACCTCAGGAGGGAGGTTATTCCACTTATCAACCACCCTTTCCAATGGCGCACCCGGGAAGGGGGGGTTCTGGTTGCCAGAAATTTTTTTTTAGAAAAATCTGCAAAAAAAAATTAAAAATATCGAATAAGGGACGTGGCTTCGCGGGTGCCACGAAAGGGGCATGGCCTAGCGGTCATGTGTCATGCAGGATGATGGTCCTGGCCTGTGCTGCAATAGGAAAGCAGGTGAGGATGGTAAATGTGTCACAACATATTCAACAGTGCTTATACCCTGACATAAGCTCTGGTCCATTGTGTAATGTGCTCTACTAATGCATTGTATCCTGCTATTGCTATTAGATCTGCAATATAAATATACTATTTTAATGTGTAAAAGAAGTAAATTATAAATGACTTAAAAATATCAAAAACAGGACTTGTTACAGACAATAACAGCGCAATTCCTTAAATTAATTTTATTTTTATTTTTTACATATGTTTTTAACATCATATTAATTATCTCTTTACAATTTTACACAGTACTTCAACCTCTGCCGCATTACAGTCTAATTCCCTAACACACGCGCTCACAGTGGGGGCAGGGTGAAAGCAGAGCTTATTGGTCCCGAATGTTGGGAGATATGCTAATATACTCTATCACACAAATTGGAAACCCCCCTTTCAAAATCCTGCGTTTGCCACTGCTTTAAGTGAAGTAATATTTCCACACATTCCCTCTGAGCTTCTCTCCCTACAGTTTATACACGTCCTCATGTTCAAAGGCACATCTTTCTTTGAAAAAACCCCACCTGTACCTGGCTACACCCCTTGATATATGTAAAAGCTGCTATAATAACCCGCCTGTCCCTTCTCTGCTCCAAGCTATACATGTTACTTCCTCTAGTCTCTCTGTATGGTGTGTGACACAGGCCATGCACCATTTTAGTTGCTCTTCTCTGCTCCAAGCTATACATGTTACTTCCTCTAATCTCTCTCTGTGTGTTGTGTGACACAGGGACTGGATTCACACCTAAGAAGCTGCTGCTTCTTTGGTGCAAATTTAAATGTCTGAAGACCGCATGTAGTGATTTAAGTAAAAGGAGGTGTGCAAGTGTCGCCTGGGAAAGTGGGTGGAGGGGTATGGTAAGCAGTGGGGGAGGTATGGGGAAGGGATCTCCATGCGTATTTTCCTTCTGAAGAAACACATTACGCACAGTTACTTAAGGTAGACTGATAGCACTTAAGAGTGCCTAAAAACGGGGGCGGCTTATGGGGCCGGGCGGGTAAGTCAGGTGCTGATCTTAAGTGTGAATACGCTCCATGGCCTCCAGAACTGACCCCAGTATTCCAGGTGAGGCCGCACCAATGATCTATACAGTGACATCACTGCTCCTCTTTATGTGCTAATTCCTCTCCCTATTCAACCAAGCATCTGCCTGGCCTTTCTCATTGCATTGCCACATACATTGCATACATTTACACCAAGACTGAGAGTTCTGCCACCATTATGGGTATACTCTCTGTAGTCAATGTACATTAACGATCCCTTTGACAATTAACCATTAAAATTGTAATGTAACTGGCAAATTTCTGGGCAATATTAGACGTTTTATAATGGTTTGGCTCTAGTAATGGTATCATGATCAGTGCTTAGCGTAAAGTAACAAAAGATGTAATAACGTTGTAAAATATTTTTAGTACCTGGGACATTCTAATGTTTTAATGCTGTAGATTTATCTCAACTTATTATTCAATACTTGAAACTCACCAGTAACGGTCAGGGGTCCTGTGCTCTTCATCATTGTATATATGAGGCTGGGATGTTGCACTTGACATATAAATTCTTCTTCTTCCAGAGTGGGTATAAAAGTCAGACGTGACTGACATGAGTAGGTGTTGTCTTTCTGTCTTCCTAAATCATTATTAGTCACATTGTACTCCCCATCGGAGGCCACACAACACAATTCACCGGTGGTTTTGTCCTTTCTCAGCCACATGACATGTAATAGATTTGGGAAGTATTTGGAGATAGTACATTGCACTGATGCTGCTTCATTCACCCTTAGGCTTGGAACAGACATCTCCAGCACTGGCTTCCAGGGATAATCTACAGGGAATGAACGACGTATAATGATAAGTTCATGTCACATAGTGATCATAGATAACGTATCATCCAGATAATAAGCCACAAGTTCTCTTTTATCCTCAGTTACACGTTCTACATCCCAGCTAGTAATATATATCAGATATAAATAGAAGTTATCCGCCAAATCATCATTAGTTTCTTTTAATTAAGTACATAAAACCCAGCAACAATAATATGTAAAACCCATTTATATTAATACTGATGATATGGATCCTCTGATGTGATTTGTATGCAGCCGGATTCCAGAGCAACAGTTGTAAAAGTGTCCGCAAATTGTATGTCCACAATACCCCGGCATCCATGCAAAACCCTCACACAAATGAACTTGCGATAGCCAGGGCCTACATTAGTATTTACAACCACTGTGAATGTAAAATGGCGGCGGTGTAGTAGCCTGTGTGAGTACACAGAGAGTGGACATGTCTATACTGTATATTATAATATAAAGTCCAGCCCATTTGTGATAACAGCCCATGTGCTGATGTTCTGAGACAGGGAACTAAAGCAATGACTTGTGTAAGTCCTCTATTGTATATAAGTTGGGATCTGGGCCCAAATGCATTATTAGATCTTTCTTTGCCTCTGAAATTCTCAGCTTCCATGAATTGAAGCATAGAGGCCAGAAAATACAAATAAAGGAAGACGCTGTGTTACTGAGTATCCGCTGTATAGAGGAAGACGCTGTGTTATTGAGTATTCGCTGTATAGAGGAAGACGCTGTGTTCCTGCTCTCCTACATGTAGGTTGTGGATCACAAATTCCATATGATAGGCTCTGCAGTGGAGGCAGGGGCGGAACTACTATTGGTGGAACAGGCACAGTGCAATGGCACTGGGGCCAATGCTGATACAAGGGCCCACAGCTGTCATTACTGCTCCTCTGCAGCTCCCTATCGGGTTACCTATCATCATCAGGGCCAAACATATTTTTTGCACCTGAGGCCACAACTCACTAGTTCCTCCTATGATATGATTCCATATAATGATGTGCAATGGAAGCTACTGTACAGAGTATCTGAGTAAGTGTGAATCCTGTGCATAAGCTGTAATAGACTATTTCATTAGCTGTGTGTACTTTAGGTGTGTTTTAGTGGCTATAAGCAGAAGTTCATAAAGTCCAGTTTGTCTGTGATGATGATTTATATACAGTTTAGTAGAAGGAGTAAGGGCTTCCCAGTATACATATTGTACTGCATGTGGATATATTTGTATGAGAGTCCGCCTGGTGCAACTCTATGCTGTGGCGTCACAAGGGGAGTGCAGACCGCACCAGGTGACAGGTTATCAGAGGGGTGACGTTGTCTGACCCCATTGTCTGACTAACTGCTCAATATACACTATGCAAGTGGTATTTGCATCCAGAGGAGAGCCCTACACTGTCACTAACTCAAGGTGTCACCTCTCCCACAGATACACCGACCAGTACTGACACCTATACAACATACTGTCAGAAGACACCAAGAAAACTTATTTTGGAGTCTTGGATTGTGGAGACTTTTATGCACCAGAACAGAGAATGGAGAGATCAGAGACATCAATCTATTTAAACAGAGAGCTGACACACGTAATGTACATACTGATTTGACGACCAAACCCAGCCCATATCATCCATTTAAATGCCTCCCTCCACCTCAAAAACGTAGTTTCGGGTGTCGTATTGATTTCCCCGATCCTTCATTCGTAGTTACGCTGATGAACGTACGTTAGGAGTTATGTGACATAACATCAACGCACATGCGCAGTAAATACAAACCAGCGATATTACGTCAGTGGCTAGCGTATAATCGCTGGCGTATGTAGTTTAGGATCTGGCACAATATCCTTACTTGTATCTCTAATGGAGAGTTCAGTGCATCCACGGTCATCCATGGATCCATGATTCCAGGTCACACGTAATCGGAAGTCTGGGATGTGTAAGAGATCCTCAGAAAGTCGACAATCACTGGTAACACTCCAGGTTTTAGCTAGATTATTTGAATATTTTTCCTTGGAAGGGCAGGGGTGTGTTGGTTGTTGTCCTGACCCATAACACCACTGGATGTGGATATCTTTGGGGTAGAAGTGCTCCAGAACTAGAGAATAATTTATCTCTTCTTTACCCAAAGTTAGTCTCACAGGCTTCTTCTTATTTGGTTTAGCTGGGAAGAAATGAAAAGGTTCATTTAGTAAAGAAACTCAATTTCAATATTTTCTGTGATAATTTTGGATTTTACTATTATCGGGCCTGATCCAGAACAACGCTTGTAAGCGAATTTACGCATGGCGGAGACGTAAAATCGCCTTTTGGTAAGTACTGCGCATGCGCGCCATAGAAAATACGCTCAGAAGCGTAGCGTAATTGTGAACGTATGGGCCATTCACGTATGTGTCACGTAAATACTTATGTGTGGGCGAGTCCAAAATATGTCTGAAACACGTTATGTAGGCGGGGGGTTGTATTTAAAGTGTACAGTATGGGCGTGCTTAGCTGCGTAAATTCGTGTTGCCCATACGCACGTGTGCGTATCACTGCGGTTACGTTGGCAAAAGTTAAGGTAGGGTTTGGAAAGCGTGTTTTGACAAAATACGTACATTCAAGGGGTGTGCCTAGGGGAGTGTACAGAATTTACGCACACGAAAATATGCTACGCGAATAAACGTACGGCAAACGTAGTTCTGGATCTACCCTATTGTATTTTCCAGAACTAATCAACATAAGCGGCACATTCTGGGTCAGATACAGATTGGAATATAAAATAAAATATATCCTGTGTTTGGGAAAACGTGACATAGATAATTTTATAGATGCAAACGCACCTATGGCTCTGGATTGTATGCAGACTGGCATGGACACACAACAGAGATATGCTCTACCTAGCATACATTCTAACCTGGATCAGGCCCTCTAAGTCCACTTACCGGTCACATGTAATGCTCCTGAGCCTCTCTCCAGTGGTTTCTCCAGGCTGGGATGCTCCACTCGGCAGATGATTTCGGATCCTTGGTCTCTTAGTGATGGGGTGAACACCAGGCGGGCTGTACAGCAGTATGTGCTATCAGGCTGTCTCTGGGACTGAGAGGTACTGATCTTATAGATCTCTGAGTCAGATAAAGGATTCAATGTCTGTCCTCCTCTCTCCATCTTATACCAGCTGACACGCACAGCATCCGGGAAATATCGGGAGATGTTGTATTGGAGAGTCGTCTTTTTCTTCATTATTATATGGGGTACGGGGACCTCCTGAATTTCCGGACACCATGCGCCAACTTCATAGAAAGAAATGATTACAAAGATTAAATTCAACCCATCCACTATTTGCATTCTACGGACACGTAAGCATTCATACTACTCAATCACAATGTGAACAGAAATGCCAGCATATAATAACTCACAGCACGCTCCTGGACCGGCTAACTAACAAAAACCGGAACCTGTCCCTGAATAACAAAGATAACTAGCGGTCTCACGACCTGCGCTTCACCTATTCCCAAGGCATGTATGCTGCCCCTTGCCTGCAGCTTGCAATCCAATGAATATTTAAGCGGCATTCACATCGTCTGGGGACACCACCGACGGCGCACACGGACGGGGATGCGCGGTCCGACGCATGTTTCACCTGATGTCGGCTTTTTCACTGCCTAAATGTTCAATGTGTTGTAATATAATGTAAACATTGTGTCTATTTGTTTGCATTTTCTTTTAAAAATTTGTACTATTAAAATTTCAGTAGATATTTTTTGATATATTTGTGTCTTGGAGATTTACTTGGTTATTTTACTAAGATTAGTGCAGCATTAAATAGATGACTTAGGGGTCACATCTATGTGATCCTTTTTTGGTATTTCTATATGATTGTGTAATTCCCTTGTCAAGAAGGTTGTGCGCGTGGACTAGTGGCCGGCGTACATAACATACATTAAGTAAGGCCACAGACCAAGTCGTAAATGTTAAGGTAGGAATCTGGACATATAAGTACAGAAGCATATTGTCAGATGTAAGGTACAGGAGCAGCAAGAGCTGAGAAGCTATAATACTAAAGTAGCTGCAGTCACAATGTCTGCAGCTAATAAGACAGAAGAGAATAAAGATAAGAGTAAAAACAGACCAATTTGAAGAGTAATCTATATCATAACAAAAAAACTAAATAAAGAGGAGGATGAGGAGCACAGGTACAAAAATTATTTATTATTAAATAAAGGAAAGGATCAAACAAAAATAGATAAAAAAAATATAAAAACATGCTCTCAAAGTCCTGTATGGAGGTGTAGAGTTCAGTTTGTTTGTTGGGGAGATTATTTATGGTGTCCCAAAAATGGAAGATGAAATGATTGTAAAGTCTATAGAGGAATATATAAGCTATCTAATGTAACCAGCTAAGCAGATGCTGTCCCCTAATTGTACGATTTAATATATTACGGGACTTTGGGCCTGATCCAGACCTATGCCCGTGAGCGATCGTACGCCGGTCGGGAGCGTAAAACCGGGCTAAAAAACGCACTGCGCATGTGCAGTATGACAAATTCCGGTCGTCCGAACGACATTTGCATACAGCGAGCGTAT
>WWET01007301.1:32140-43675 GCA_011038615.1 Limnodynastes dumerilii
CTTTTTCTCACATAACAGCGTACGTCCGCTAACGGACGTATAGACTACGTGAACATACGCCGCTTAGCACGCCCATACTGTACACTTTACATACAAACCTCCACCTACTTCACGTAATCCGCACGTATTGTTGTCTCACGTAAAAATTGGCACGCCCACACGTAAGTATTTACGTGAGACATACGTGGATCACCCATACGTCCTAAATTACGCTACGTGAATGTGCGTATTTTCTATGGTGCGCATGCGCAGTGCGTACAAATCTGCGAATTTACGTCTCCGCCACGTGTAAAATAGCAAAAAAACTTAGTTCTGGATCTGCCCCATTGTGACATAATTTATTATTATACCTCCTTAGCTCTTGCTGCTCCTGTACCTTACATCTGACAATATGCTTCTGTACTGAGCCCTGGCATACATCTGTTACCCTGCTTGTGTATTGAAGCCTGGCACACTGACTATCCGCTTCAGTAACAGCTCAGCCTGCTCAGTATGTCTATTGTTGACCATTGGACTTCATCTACAACACCAATATCATGACATCATATGCATAGAGGGCATGTTTCTTACCGAGGTCTCTCACAGAAAGGACGCGTGATTCCTCTTTATCCATAGATTTATGTCTCCAGGTCACACACACTGTAAAGTTTGGATCTATAAATTGTTGTGGGATTGTGCAATGACTGTGCATAGTAAATAATCTCTCAGCATTCCCCGTCCAGTCCTCTTTGGATGGCAGCTTCTTCCCAGCTGAGGTCCATTTGAGCATAATCTGCGTGGGATAAACACTGTGTAGATCCAGAGAGCAGAGAAGATCTCCAGTGTCACATAGTGTGGATTTCACATCACCCGGGACCAGTTTTACTGGAGGAATATAATGTAAAATATCAGAGATTAATAATGCAAATATTGTATTACATAAAAGTGTATTTAATGATATTTATTAGTTACACTCAGATATATTTTAGGGATTATTTTTATATACAGATGAAGCTGCTGAATGTGTGCTCATTTACTGCTTAAAAATCAGATCTTAGTTTGAAGAGGAAAATATATGACTTAGAGATTGTGGTAATGCCAATATTTCAGTGTAAATGGATTGAACATTCTGAAACTCTCCTGGGCATCTGTTATATATTACAGATTTATTGTAAATGCTGACATTCACATTCACCAAACATCAACATAATATATTCTGTTTTTCAGATATTAATATATATTTATGAAAGCTCCCATTACTTTTCCAGGATCACTATCATTTCCTTTTAACCTTTCCTTGCCATATAGTAAGGATTATTGTATGTGAGCTCAGCCAGTACAAAGATCGCAATCCTGCCTATTAAACCCCGTATAACATTTACTTGCCGACATATTTAGGTCTAAAGTCATTGTTTCATTTAGTATCTATGATTCCTGACTAAGTAACTTCTCTCTGTTATAGAAACAATGCATCTTTTGGTCATTGACATCTATTAGCTACAACAAAGTGAGAAGAATTCCAGTGATGATAACTTGCTTGTGGCAGATGTTATGATGTTATGCTATGGATCTCCTATGCCAAGAAATCCATATGGGGGGGGGGGCAATTCAATTCCTCATGCCTACTCCATGCAAGAGAGGCGGGATAGGCATGTCATTGAAGTGTCATAGGCAGCGGTAAGCACAGATGAACGGACAGACGCAGATCCATGCGGAGAAGTTAGGTAGGGTTCTGTAAGTGTCCAGGACTCTGAAAGAATGTCGAGGAGTGTACTTCCCTCATTCATGCGGGTTTCCAGACCTCCATGTGTACAGAATGGGCACAGAGGTCTGGAACAGGCTCTTTATGATCATGATAAACACATTAGTTTGGGGTTTAGTAGTAGTGTTACCATGTATATTCTTCATCTGGAATGCCTTTCTCTTGGTTTCTCCGTTTGATGTAATTTCGCAGGTAATTAATGCTGCTATGTGTTTTGTCGCAGATGGTATAAGCGTCAATGAACTGGTGACATTGAATAGTCCGTCTTTGTCCGACCTGTCTGTCTCTCTAGTCAGGACATAGCCAGAAGCGGTCTGTGCGTCTTGTTCCTTTATACTGGATATAGTGACTTTATTGTCATCTGATTCTGTCACCGACCATATCACAGACACATTCTCAGGGCAGTAAGTCACTGAACAGTAGAGGGTGCCCTTTTCTCCATGTGTCCACCGCTTGGGTGCTTGAATATCTCCCACAATGAATGTCTGGTCATCTGAATGAAAACACAGGGCACAGAAAACAGTTATCTATTTAACAGATATAATGAACAATGAATTATTTTATTGACCTATTAATGCACAGAGAGCGAAGCAGAAAGATTAGAAAGGACCTGTTTATAAGACTCTACTGGCTTTGAATTGAGGTGAAACTTATGTTTACATTTTACCTGAGCTCTAAGGTTTATTACTGACATATATTTGATTTATAGGTTATTAAATGCAGCTTCATTAAGAGTGAACATGTGGACAATTACACAGGAAAATTCTTATCTTCTATTTACCAAAATGTTTATCTACAGAATTTTATATATACATGCAACTATGTTCAAGAATTTCATAATATTCTCATGCGACTATCTATTTTACCTGTAGATGATTGATTTTCCATATTTAATTTCATGATTAATCCAGTAAACCATAGAATGGTCTGATTATCCTATAGCTTTACCCACCTTTCTGAGGGATTGTAGCTGACAAAGTAGTTACATCTTTTGAGTTCTGGAGCGATGTTGGACTCTTTTCTGGAGACAATGTATTGCTGTTCTTTATATCTGTCCAATAGAGAACAAACTCTAATTACAGAACTGTAACTATGAAGATATACATTTATCCTGAATAGTTCTTTTCTTACCAATTCTCTTATAAATGGGACGGTCCAGTGTTTCATGTTCCACGGCAGCCTGTAGAACATTCCACTTATCTAGATCATTAGTGGATTTCCTCAGGTCACAGATGCTTGTAACTCCGTAGCTTCCATCTTCATTGTCTTTACATGTGACAGAAGATGTTAGTGGTTCACTCTCTTCTTTAGATGACGGACTCAGCAATTTCCAGGAGACTGTAGTTTTCTTTGGGTAAACTCTGTCCACATCCAGAGAGTAAACACTTTCATTGCTGCATGTAATGTCCTTCACAGCTGGAAATCCTGGAACATGAAGGAAGAACAATTTATTTATATATATAGAGGTTACTTAGCGCTGTAATGGCAGCCGATTTACGCATATTGCGTGTCGGCTGTGTGGTCGCACTGTGTATGTTTAAGACCTTACATACGTATCTCTTACCCCTTTGCACAGGGCTGCGTATGGAGGACTTACTGTAAGCTTCTGTACACGGAAGGTCTTTAAGTTCCTTATGTGGGAGGGGGTGTCGGGGAGTTTAGTATACTCTTTCTGTAAGTGCAGAACTAAGAACACTCTGTCATACATAAATACTTGTATGTAAAGTGTTCTTAAATCTGGTTCTGGTCCATTGTTCTTTAATTTTCATGGGTTGGAATGTATTCGGATTGGTTAGCGGGAATGCATTCACAGTGTGCAAAAGTGGATGTAATCTGGTTAAAAACTGTCAGTCGCAGAAATATCAGATAATTGTATTAGTTAAATTGTCATATCATTGGGTCTGTAAAAGAGGTGTGTGTCAGTTGTCTTTTCCGAAAGGGCCGTTTTCTTCCAGACAGTTCCGAATTGGCTCTGCATTCATTTGCTCCTGCCCGCCGAGGACACGGAATCAGAGAACCCAAGGACAAATCAGAGGCAGTGAGAGGTGAGTATTTCTCCAACCCTAACCCTTATCCTAATCTTCACCCTAACACTTCCCTTCCATTACCCTAAACTTCTCCTCCCCACTCCCTAACCCCAATCCCTTCCCTGATGCCTGACCCTAAAACTCCTCTCTCCGCAGCCTGACCCTAAGTCTCCCCTCCCCGCAGCCTGACCCTAAGACTCCCCTCCCCGCAGCCTGACCCTAAGACTCCCCTCCCCGCAGCCTGACCCTAAGACTCCCCTCCCCGCAGCCTGACCCTAAGACTCCCCTCCCCGCAGCCTGACCCTAAGACTCCCCTCCCCGCAGCCTGACCCTAAGACTCCCCTCCCCGCAGCCTGACCCTAAGACTCCCCTCCCCGCAGCCTGACCCTAAGACTCCCCTCCCCGCAGCCTGACCCTAAGACTCCCCTCCCCGCAGCCTGACCCTAAGACTCCCCTCCCCGCAGCCTGACCCTAAGACTCCCCTCCCCGCAGCCTGACCCTAAGACTCCCCTCCCCGCAGCCTGACCCTAAGACTCCCCTCCCCGCAGCCTGACCCTAAGACTCCCCTCCCCGCAGCCTGACCCTAAGACTCCCCTCCCCGCAGCCTGACCCTAAGACTCCCCTCCCCGCAGCCTGACCCTAAGACTCCCCTCCCCGCAGCCTGACCCTAAGACTCCCCTCCCCGCAGCCTGACCCTAAGACTCCCCTCCCCGCAGCCTGACCCTAAGACTCCCCTCCCCGCAGCCTGACCCTAAGACTCCCCTCCCCGCAGCCTGACCCTAAGACTCCCCTCCCCGCAGCCTGACCCTAAGACTCCCCTCCCCGCAGCCTGACCCTAAGACTCCCCTCCCCGCAGCCTGACCCTAAGACTCCCCTCCCCGCAGCCTGACCCTAAGACTCCCCTCCCCGCAGCCTGACCCTAAGACTCCCCTCCCCGCAGCCTGACCCTAAGACTCCCCTCCCCGCAGCCTGACCCTAAGACTCCCCTCCCCGCAGCCTGACCCTAAGACTCCCCTCCCCGCAGCCTGACCCTAAGACTCCCCTCCCCGCAGCCTGACCCTAAGACTCCCCTCCCCGCAGCCTGACCCTAAGACTCCCCTCCCCGCAGCCTGACCCTAAGACTCCCCTCCCCGCAGCCTGACCCTAAGACTCCCCTCCCCGCAGCCTGACCCTAAGACTCCCCTCCCCGCAGCCTGACCCTAAGACTCCCCTCCCCGCAGCCTGACCCTAAGACTCCCCTCCCCGCAGCCTGACCCTAAGACTCCCCTCCCCGCAGCCTGACCCTAAGACTCCCCTCCCCGCAGCCTGACCCTAAGACTCCCCTCCCCGCAGCCTGACCCTAAGACTCCCCTCCCCGCAGCCTGACCCTAAGACTCCCCTCCCCGCAGCCTGACCCTAAGACTCCCCTCCCCGCAGCCTGACCCTAAGACTCCCCTCCCCGCAGCCTGACCCTAAGACTCCCCTCCCCGCAGCCTGACCCTAAGACTCCCCTCCCCGCAGCCTGACCCTAAGACTCCCCTCCCCGCAGCCTGACCCTAAGACTCCCCTCCCCGCAGCCTGACCCTAAGACTCCCCTCCCCGCAGCCTGACCCTAAGACTCCCCTCCCCGCAGCCTGACCCTAAGACTCCCCTCCCCGCAGCCTGACCCTAAGACTCCCCTCCCCGCAGCCTGACCCTAAGACTCCCCTCCCCGCAGCCTGACCCTAAGACTCCCCTCCCCGCAGCCTGACCCTAAGACTCCCCTCCCCGCAGCCTGACCCTAAGACTCCCCTCCCCGCAGCCTGACCCTAAGACTCCCCTCCCCGCAGCCTGACCCTAAGACTCCCCTCCCCGCAGCCTGACCCTAAGACTCCCCTCCCCGCAGCCTGACCCTAAGACTCCCCTCCCCGCAGCCTGACCCTAAGACTCCCCTCCCCGCAGCCTGACCCTAAGACTCCCCTCCCCGCAGCCTGACCCTAAGACTCCCCTCCCCGCAGCCTGACCCTAAGACTCCCCTCCCCGCAGCCTGACCCTAAGACTCCCCTCCCCGCAGCCTGACCCTAAGACTCCCCTCCCCGCAGCCTGACCCTAAGACTCCCCTCCCCGCAGCCTGACCCTAAGACTCCCCTCCCCGCAGCCTGACCCTAAGACTCCCCTCCCCGCAGCCTGACCCTAAGACTCCCCTCCCCGCAGCCTGACCCTAAGACTCCCCTCCCCGCAGCCTGACCCTAAGACTCCCCTCCCCGCAGCCTGACCCTAAGACTCCCCTCCCCGCAGCCTGACCCTAAGACTCCCCTCCCCGCAGCCTGACCCTAAGACTCCCCTCCCCGCAGCCTGACCCTAAGATAATGAAAGTATTCACTGACAATTTAATAATCAATAAATACTGATACTGCCATTTTTATTGTAAAATAGTTTTCCTGGCAGTGCTAGATACACCTATGGGTGGAGCTATTCACAGGACACACCTCTTTGGCGGTACAGGACACATCCCTTTGGTGCAGCGCCTTGATAGTGCTCTCACAATCTCCCTGATATTCATTTGCAAAAGTAGGCAACCATGAATAAGACATAAGAGAATAAGGATAAGAATAAAAACAGACCAGTGAAGAGTAATCTATATCATAATAAACAAAAAAACTAAATAAAGAGAAGGATGAGGAGCACAGGTACAAAAAATTATTATTAAATAAAGGAAAGGATCAAACAAAAATAGATTAAAAAAATATAAAAACATGCTCTCAAAGTCCCGTATGGAGGTGTAGAGTTCAATTTGTTTGTTGGGGAGAAGATTATTTATGGTGTTCCAAAAATGGAAGATGAAATGATTGTAAAGTCTATAGAGGAATATATAAGCTATCTAATGTAACCAGCTAAGCAGATGCTATCCCCTAATTGTACGATTTAATATATTACGGGACTTTGAGAGAGAGAGAGTGTTTTATATTTTTTCTTCTATTTTTGTTTTATCCTCTCGTTTATTTAATAATAAATCATTTTTGTACCTGTGCTCTTCCTCCTCCTCTTTATTTTTTTTTTTTATTATTATAATTTAATTACTCTTCACTTTCGTCTGTTTTTACTCTTATCTTTATTCTCTTATGTCTTATTAGCTGCAGACATTGTGACATACTTTAGTATTATACCTCCTTAGCTCTTGCTGCTCCTGTACCTTACATCTGACAATATGCTTCTGTACTGAACCTTGGCATATATCTGCCAGCCTGCTTGTGTATTGAAGCCTGGCACTGTGTGACTATCTGCTTCAGTAACAGCTCAGCCTGCTGAGTATGTCTATTGTTGACCATTGGACTTCATCTACAACACCAATATCATGACACCATATGCATACAGGGCATGTTTCTTACCGAGGTCTCTCACAGAAAGGACGCGTGATTCCTCTCTATCCATAGATTTATGTTTCCAGGTCACACACACTGTAAAGTTTGGATCTATAAATTGTTGTGGGATTGTGCAATGACTGTGCATAGTAAATAATCTCTCAGCATTCCCCGTCCAGTCCTCTTTGGATGGCAGCTTCTTCCCAGCTGAGGTCCATTTGAGCATAATCTGCGTGGGATAAACACTGTGTAGATCCAGAGAGCAGAGAAGATCTCCAGTGTCACATAGTGTGGATTTCACATCACCCGGGACCGGTTTTACTGGAGGAATATAATGTAAAATATCAGAGATTGATAATGCAAATATTTTATGTCATAAAAGTGTATATAATGATACTTATAAGTTACACATATAGGGCCTGATCCAGAACGCACGCTTGCGAGCTAACGCTGATCGTAAGAGTGAAATCGGCAGAAAAAACGTACCGCGCATGCGCCTAGTGACACCTTCCGGTAGTAAAACACTGATTTTCATAGCGGCGATTCGGGCGTCCGTATACTTTGCATTTTTACCGACAAAGGGGCGTGTTTATAGTATGAAGTTCGTACGGACGCTGGAATTAAGGAATGTAGGCGGGGGGAGCCATTTAATTCGTACAGTATGGGCGTGCTAAGCGTCGTTAATACGCAATACACATACGGACGGCCGCGGGAATGAACACAAAAGTTAGGTTAGGGTTTGCCGAGTGTATGGAAGCTAAACTAGGTACGAGCAAGTGTCTATTGCCGTGCATCGGTGGTACGTTCAGCGATAATACTTTGAGCAAGAGGGGATTTTCAGCAGTGAGTTCACACCAACTCCATGTATTATGGTGCAACTGACCTCAGCCAGCTTTATTTAGCAAAGAAAAAAAACAAAAATGCAAAACAAACACCTTGCCTGTCCGGCACTAACTAAACACAGGTCACACCTGACTAGTCCTTTATAAACAAATAGCACTTTGCAACACCAGCAGTCACAGAGGATACATGTTCTCTCACATCCTTCCCTGGATAGTCAGTCCCTCCTTAGCATAGCAGGCCTTTTATCCTGGCTAACAGGTGTCAGCCCCAATTAGTCTGGCAGCAGCCAGGCAGCCCAAAAGACCCGGACTGGGCCTAATGCATGGTGGACCCTCCCACTCTTCCTACCATCCGCCCCAGGGACCCAATTCCAGCCTTTATCCAAGCTGGTTCACAGTTGGGAAGTGTTTCCCAAGACATACAAGCATTCTCCCTGGGGCTTACCAAGCACAGGCCAATAACCTGGGAGAAATATACCTCCCTTCATATACCAAACCAGTGACTCTGTCACAGTACGCTACGCACAACAGCGTAGGTCTGGATCAGGCCCATACACAGTAACACAGACATAGGTTACAGAGTTACTTATATACACATGGAGCTCCTTGTGTGGTTATTTATTTAATCAAATTGTTATCATAATGTGTTTAATATATGAATGGGAAAATATATGAATCAGAGATTGTTTAAATTATGGATATATCCTGGTCAACTTTATTAAGACAAATATACAGTAATAATTGCCATTTTCTCTAAACTTTTGGGACACGGATGCGCTGCTTTTTTGTAAAACTGCGCATGTGCAAAAAGCGCAAGGAAGTCGTATTGCTGTCGGGGTTTAGTGTATCCACCAGTATAGGATTCCTTATGGAAAAAGGGGTTTTCCTGAATATTTAAATGAGAAAAGCTCCGCTTTTTTCATTTAAATATTCCGTGCACACCAGTCCGATGGCTGCTTAACAAGGCCTACGCTTCCACCATTTCAGCGATGGTGTAAGTGTAGGAACTACTATCGCCAGCATGTCCTGCCAGCCACGGCCCGCTGCGCTGGAAAAATTGCCCCCAGCATAACCCAGTAACCATAGCCTGCACAATAAACCAAAATATTCACTGTACCCCTCAGCAAAAATTAACCAGTGCATCCCATATAATCAAAAATATCAACAGTAACCCCCAAAATACATCAGTACATACCACAATAATGAATATTTACAATTGTCCCCGTAATAAATGTCCGCTAACTCTAATGTCCAAATGTCCAAAAAATACTCAAAAGTACATTAAAAATAATTTAAAAACATACTTACCTGCTCTGCTGTGGTCCAGTCTTGTAAGCTTTTAATCCTGAGGAGTGTCTTGGAAAATAAAAAACCTTTAAGAGACGACGCAAACCATGTCCTGCAAGCAGGTCATCTGGACGCTAATGATATGGAGCCTGATCCAGACCTACGCTGGCTGGCGTTAAGACGCCAGCCAGCAGCGTAAGATTGGCTTAAAAGCCGACCTGCGCATGCGCCGGGCAGATGTTGCCCGGCGTAGCTATGGCAACACCCGATCATGGATCGGGCGTCCGTAGCAGCACCGTAGTAACGCTGGAGGGGGCGTCCCCCAGCGTTACTACGTTCAGGTTAGTGTAGGGAGGCGGGGGGAGGGAGGGTAATGAGGCTGGGAGGGTGGTGTTATCGTAGTAGCGCCGCCGTCCCAGCGTAGTTACACTCCCTTACGCTGGCTGAAGTTAGGGTAGCTTTCAGCCGGTGTAAGGGAGTGTAAATACGCTCTAAGCAGGGGGAGTGTCGGGGGAGTGAGCTGCTGTTACGCTGAGCGTTAGAACGCTCAGTGTAACAGCATAGGTCTGGATCAGGCCCATGGGCACTGTTATTGGGGTATATTTATACCCTTTGGACAGTGTCTCAAATATCTTAATAACGATTTCAGACTGTTTTTTTGCAGTGCGGATGCGCATCCGCATACTACTCTGAACAGCACCCTACGTACTATTCAGAGTGGGCTATAGGATGCACAAAAGCGCATCCTTGATTAGCCCGTAGGCAAATTAGTTGGCGCGATTCCGCCTTGCGCATAGTTCTGAATCCAGTCCCTGATGCATATACTTTTGAAGGCTTTCAAGGATGTGATATGGAAAGCAGATAATTGTAAGGTCAACAGTGATCCTGTTGGCACTTAATAGGTAACATGTTTAATATACCAACCTTCCTCTATCCAACACTGTTGATAATTGGACACTGAACTATAAACATAGCCCCAGAGGCGTAACTAACGTGGGTTTTGTAGGGCTCGTGCCCCAGGTTCCGATGGCGCCCAGCTGATGTGGGAGCCTTAGGGCATGAGTCCTGCAAAACTTACCTTAGTAAAGAGTCCCAGGGCTTTTTGTCACATCGGAGGTCGGAGCGGGTTACAGCGGTGGTGCGTGGGTGAGTAAAGGCGCTGATGTGACCCCAAGGTCGCTTCAGCGTCACTTACTATGCAGAAAGCGCGCTGCGGAGGTGAGCGAGGAGAGACCAAGGAGCCGGTAAGTTGATTTGGCTGCAATTGGGGGCTGCACTAAGGACTTAACAATATGAGGGGCTGCACTATGGACATGAGGGGCTGCACTATGAACATGAGGGGCTGCACTATGAACATGAGGGGCTGCACTATGAACATGAGGGGTTGCACTAAGGACATGAGGGGCTGCACTATGAACATGAGGGGCTGCACTAAGGACATGAGGGGGCAGCAGTTAAACTATATGAGGGGCTGCACTAAGTACTTAAACTCTATGAGGGGCTACATTAAGGACTGAATCTATTTTATGGGGGTGCACTAAGGACTGAAACTATATGAGGGGCTGCACTAAGGCTGAAGGCTGGGGAGACATGAGGGGGATTATTTGGAGGCTGAGGGGAGACATGAGGGGGATTATTTGGATGCTGAGGAGTGACATGAGGGGGGATTATTAGGAGGCTCAGGGGAGACATGAAGGGGGTTATTGGGAGGCTGGAAAGACATGATGGGGTGTATTGGAAGATGGTGAGACATGATGGGGTGTATTGGAAGCTGGAGAGACATGAGGGGGAATATTGGAAGCTGGAGAGACATGAGGGGGATTATAGGAAGCTGGGGAGACATGGACACTGACAACATGGCTCTTTGTGTGCTAGTTGTTTTCTTGGGCTGCCATGATTGCTGATGCTGTTTGGCCATTACGTCGGGATATCGATGGGCTTCCGACCGGCAGCTGTGATGCGGACATGTTCGTTTGCAGAATTGATTGGCTGCGGCATGGTAAGTATTAACTTTAAGCCTCTGCTTTCTTTGTATTATGGTTACAAATATGTATTTTGCTCTTTATGGCGCTAGGAGGCTATTGTGGTTAAAAGAATGTTGAATTTGACGCTCAAGTGATATTGGGCTGTATGCAGAGCTCCGGGCGCATTGCATATGCGGCCGGAGTTTTCCGATATGAGCTACTGCGCATGCGCAGTAATTTTGTTACGACATCTACGAGGTCTTTAAGACCTCATAAACACAATCTACGGATTGGATTAATGTATATTGAAAATAGTTATTACGCCTGCGTAGCAGCAATTATTTGTAAATTACG
>WWET01007302.1:8162-32361 GCA_011038615.1 Limnodynastes dumerilii
CATTTACTTTACTTACCTCCCCCCGCCCACCAGCACTAACGTGAGCGTAGGGACGCTGGAGGACGTCCCCTCCAGCGTCCCTACGGCGCTGCTACGGACGCCCGATCCACGCAAAGCCGATCTTACGCTAACGCCCGCCGAACGAGCGACGGCGGGCATTACTCTGGATCAGGCCCTGTGTATCTGGCATGGCAGCTCATGCAGGAACCTCCTGTATGAGCTGCCTGCTGGTCTCCATAGCGGAGAATGTCTGCGCCACATCCCCCCAATGCAGCTCTGCTTCCGACGCCTATGGCAGCATGGGATAGTAGGCAGAGGGGAGCGCCTCTCTGGCTTGGCGCCCCCCTGTCGTGCTTACCCCGCTTATTGGGTTCCGCCGGCCCTGATACTGATTCAGGCCAACATGCCGTCACAATTTTCTCTACTTTATCTCTTCCTATAAAGGAAAGGAAATGCCCCAGCAACACTGCCATTAACCAGTAACAGACTATACCGTTCTATCTGTAACATAAAATGCAGAAACATCTGTTACATATATTTGCAAATATGTGATAAGCCACCAGCCACTCTCAAGGCCTTTCTGCATATGGTGGTCCTAACTCTAACAATGAGAGTCCCAATGTTGGGTCATATATATATGTTTTTAAATTGAGAGCCAAACTTAACTCAGGAGGCACACCTTAAAGCCTCCAAAATAGCTGCTGTGGAACAACACCCCTTTCAGTTGCTGCTCCCAGACATGCACCAAAACAGAATACACGCAAAATGGAAGTTGCTCAGATCAATTTATAGGTAAAACAAGTGCAAGAACAGCAGGGGTTAATCTGCTAGCAACAGAAACAGTTTTAGTTGAATGTCAATATTTTTATTTAATATGAGCTGAAGCAGAATGGGTTTGAAAACATTTATATATATTTTATGTTCTGCCAATCTTATTTTAAACAGATGGGAATTGTGGCCTATATATGAAAAAAGATTTAAGAAATGGAACAATTACAGTAGATAAAATATTGGCTCGTGAGAGTAAATGAGAGTGAGATAGTACTGTAAGTAGAACATCATATAAATACAGGAAATACAAATTAGGCCTGATTGAGAAAAACTATTAGACATAGGGATGAGAAATTCCAAAAATATCACTGGTGAAAACAGGAAATATGTAAGATACCAAAGAGAAATAGAGAAGAACCCTGGCCAAAGATAGATACAATAAGATAGAGAAGACGAAAGAGAACTCACATGGTTATCAGAAAATATAATTATACTAGTCTCTTTAAAAATATAACTATCTAGAATAAAAAGCAAACCTTTAAAAAGGGGAAATTCTTTCCCAACAATTGATTTTAATCAGAAAAATTATGTAATCAAAGAAAAAAAAACATCTACTAATAGCAAATAGCACAAGCAAGACTTTGTCAGAAATCTATTGGCCCTAATTAAGCATAGGCACATTTGTATGCACGCCCCTTGGTCCGTAACTACGCTGTAGTTACGGACTCCCTATCCAGGGCACCCAGAATCACTGATTATGCGGGGCAACATTTGCCTGGCGCATGTGCAGAACAGCAAAAATGCTGTTCTTTCGCATATGGCCCCCGTAAAAACGACTGTGGCCGTAGGTCTGGATCTGCCCCTTTGTCACAACTGAACATTGTCATGGTGCTGGTCACAGTTCCATGCAACTGTCTGTGTTCTTTGTAGTGTTGATAAGACCACTGTACCATCCCATACAGAAGCTGCAGAACTATCTTTAAAAGTTACAGAATCACAAAGGTTTTTATTTACAAAGCCCTTTTAAATTAATTGTAAAGCAGTAATGGCATTACCGCATTAAAATTCAGTCATTCAGATTTACAAAACATTAAACTGCAGTTTCCATGGTGATCCATGTAAACATTTGTTGTGTCCGCCGGCCCATTTTTCTGAATGTGGGCTGGCGCATTGCTATATTTACTTAGTATCAGAGCGGAGTTTCTCACTCTGCTCCGAGCATAAAAATAAAGCCATCTCAAAATTCCGCTATTGTAGTTCATTCCAGCAGGCTCCCCATATACCCTCTTTTCCTTCCCCCTAAAAGCTGTTATTAGGTCATCAAGCCCCATCCTGTCCTTAATAACAGGATCACAGCATCGGGCTGAACTTTAGGCAGTGATTTGCATTAATTCATACTGTCATCTATTTTTTCCCTGCCAGATCTCCCAGAAGAAATAAATAAAATGTCAGCAACTATGCCCATACATGTTTACATGAATTGTTTTTTTTCTCCACTGTGCGGACAAGTGATTACTGCAAAAACATTGTAAAACAAGCTATAACATTGAGTAACTACCAGAGTGTTTAAAAGAGAACTGCTATTACTACTACTACTGCTGCTGCATAGGGCCTGATCCAGAACAACGCCCGCCGTCGCTAGGACGGCGGGCGTAAGTGTAAGATCGGCTTTTCAGCCGATCTGCGCATGCACCGGGCAGATATAAAACAAGCCATTGAGTAACTACCAGAGTGTTTAAAAGAGAACTGCTATTACTACTACTACTGCTGCTGCATAGGGCCTGATCCAGAACAGAACAATTACTACTACTGCTGCTACTATTACTACTACTACTACAGTACTACTACTACTACTATTACTACCACTACTGCTGCTACTATTACTACTACTACTACTACTACTACTACTACCAGCTGCTTCATACTACTACTACTGCTGCTACTATTACTACTACTACTACAGTACTACTACTACTACTATTACTACCACTACTGCTGCTACTATTACTACTACTACTACTACTACTACTACTACCAGCTGCTTCATACTACTACTACTGCTGCTACTATTACTACTACTACTACAGTACTACTACTACTACTATTACTACCACTACTGCTGCTACTATTACTACTACTACTACTACTACTACTACTACCAGCTGCTTCATACTACTACTACTGCTGCTACTATTACTACTACTACTACAGTACTACTACTACTACTATTACTACCACTACTGCTGCTACTATTACTACTACTACTACTACTACTACTACTACCAGCTGCTTCATACTACTACTACTGCTGCTACTATTACTACTACTACTACAGTACTACTACTACTACTATTACTACCACTACTGCTGCTACTATTACTACTACTACTACTACTACTACTACTACCAGCTGCTTCATACTACTACTACTGCTGCTACTATTACTACTACTACTACAGTACTACTACTACTACTATTACTACCACTACTGCTGCTACTATTACTACTACTACTACTACTACTACTACTACCAGCTGCTTCATACTACTACTACTGCTGCTACTATTACTACTACTACTACAGTACTACTACTACTACTATTACTACCACTACTGCTGCTACTATTACTACTACTACTACTACTACTACTACTACCAGCTGCTTCATACTACTACTACTGCTGCTACTATTACTACTACTACTACAGTACTACTACTACTACTATTACTACCACTACTGCTGCTACTATTACTACTACTACTACTACTACTACTACTACCAGCTGCTTCATACTACTACTACTGCTGCTACTATTACTACTACTACTACAGTACTACTACTACTACTATTACTACCACTACTGCTGCTACTATTACTACTACTACTACTACTACTACTACTACCAGCTGCTTCATACTACTACTACTGCTGCTACTATTACTACTACTACTACAGTACTACTACTACTACTATTACTACCACTACTGCTGCTACTATTACTACTACTACTACTACTACTACTACTACCAGCTGCTTCATACTACTACTACTGCTGCTACTATTACTACTACTACTACAGTACTACTACTACTACTATTACTACCACTACTGCTGCTACTATTACTACTACTACTACTACTACTACTACTACCAGCTGCTTCATACTACTACTACTGCTGCTACTATTACTACTACTACTACAGTACTACTACTACTACTATTACTACCACTACTGCTGCTACTATTACTACTACTACTACTACTACTACTACTACCAGCTGCTTCATACTACTACTACTGCTGCTACTATTACTACTACTACTACAGTACTACTACTACTACTATTACTACCACTACTGCTGCTACTATTACTACTACTACTACTACTACTACTACTACCAGCTGCTTCATACTACTACTACTGCTGCTACTATTACTACTACTACTACAGTACTACTACTACTACTATTACTACCACTACTGCTGCTACTATTACTACTACTACTACTACTACTACTACTACCAGCTGCTTCATACTACTACTACTGCTGCTACTATTACTACTACTACTACAGTACTACTACTACTACTATTACTACCACTACTGCTGCTACTATTACTACTACTACTACTACTACTACTACTACCAGCTGCTTCATACTACTACTACTGCTGCTACTATTACTACTACTACTACAGTACTACTACTACTACTATTACTACCACTACTGCTGCTACTATTACTACTACTACTACTACTACTACTACTACCAGCTGCTTCATACTACTACTACTGCTGCTACTATTACTACTACTACTACAGTACTACTACTACTACTATTACTACCACTACTGCTGCTACTATTACTACTACTACTACTACTACTACTACTACCAGCTGCTTCATACTACTACTACTGCTGCTACTATTACTACTACTACTACAGTACTACTACTACTACTATTACTACCACTACTGCTGCTACTATTACTACTACTACTACTACTACTACTACTACCAGCTGCTTCATACTACTACTACTGCTGCTACTATTACTACTACTACTACAGTACTACTACTACTACTATTACTACCACTACTGCTGCTACTATTACTACTACTACTACTACTACTACTACTACCAGCTGCTTCATACTACTACTACTGCTGCTACTATTACTACTACTACTACAGTACTACTACTACTACTATTACTACCACTACTGCTGCTACTATTACTACTACTACTACTACTACTACTACTACCAGCTGCTTCATACTACTACTACTGCTGCTACTATTACTACTACTACTACAGTACTACTACTACTACTATTACTACCACTACTGCTGCTACTATTACTACTACTACTACTACTACTACTACTACCAGCTGCTTCATACTACTACTACTGCTGCTACTATTACTACTACTACTACAGTACTACTACTACTACTATTACTACCACTACTGCTGCTACTATTACTACTACTACTACTACTACTACTACTACCAGCTGCTTCATACTACTACTACTGCTGCTACTATTACTACTACTACTACAGTACTACTACTACTACTATTACTACCACTACTGCTGCTACTATTACTACTACTACTACTACTACTACTACTACCAGCTGCTTCATACTACTACTACTGCTGCTACTATTACTACTACTACTACAGTACTACTACTACTACTATTACTACCACTACTGCTGCTACTATTACTACTACTACTACTACTACTACTACTACCAGCTGCTTCATACTACTACTACTGCTGCTACTATTACTACTACTACTACAGTACTACTACTACTACTATTACTACCACTACTGCTGCTACTATTACTACTACTACTACTACTACTACTACTACCAGCTGCTTCATACTACTACTACTGCTGCTACTATTACTACTACTACTACAGTACTACTACTACTACTATTACTACCACTACTGCTGCTACTATTACTACTACTACTACTACTACTACTACTACCAGCTGCTTCATACTACTACTACTGCTGCTACTATTACTACTACTACTACAGTACTACTACTACTACTATTACTACCACTACTGCTGCTACTATTACTACTACTACTACTACTACTACTACTACCAGCTGCTTCATACTACTACTACTGCTGCTACTATTACTACTACTACTACAGTACTACTACTACTACTATTACTACCACTACTGCTGCTACTATTACTACTACTACTACTACTACTACTACTACCAGCTGCTTCATACTACTACTACTGCTGCTACTATTACTACTACTACTACAGTACTACTACTACTACTATTACTACCACTACTGCTGCTACTATTACTACTACTACTACTACTACTACTACTACCAGCTGCTTCATACTACTACTACTGCTGCTACTATTACTACTACTACTACAGTACTACTACTACTACTATTACTACCACTACTGCTGCTACTATTACTACTACTACTACTACTACTACTACTACCA
The DNA here is from genome assembly GCA_011038615.1 of Limnodynastes dumerilii. Classification (NCBI taxonomy): domain Eukaryota; kingdom Metazoa; phylum Chordata; class Amphibia; order Anura; family Limnodynastidae; genus Limnodynastes; species Limnodynastes dumerilii. The sequence continues at coordinate 14,443 of WWET01007302.1, forward strand.
GCTGCTTCATACTACTACTACTGCTGCTACTATTACTACTACTACTACAGTACTACTACTACTACTATTACTACCACTACTGCTGCTACTATTACTACTACTACTACTACTACTACTACTACCAGCTGCTTCATACTACTACTACTGCTGCTACTATTACTACTACTACTACAGTACTACTACTACTACTATTACTACCACTACTGCTGCTACTATTACTACTACTACTACTACTACTACTACTACCAGCTGCTTCATACTACTACTACTGCTGCTACTATTACTACTACTACTACAGTACTACTACTACTACTATTACTACCACTACTGCTGCTACTATTACTACTACTACTACTACTACTACTACTACCAGCTGCTTCATACTACTACTACTGCTGCTACTATTACTACTACTACTACAGTACTACTACTACTACTATTACTACCACTACTGCTGCTACTATTACTACTACTACTACTACTACTACTACTACCAGCTGCTTCATACTACTACTACTGCTGCTACTATTACTACTACTACTACAGTACTACTACTACTACTATTACTACCACTACTGCTGCTACTATTACTACTACTACTACTACTACTACTACTACCAGCTGCTTCATACTACTACTACTGCTGCTACTATTACTACTACTACTACAGTACTACTACTACTACTATTACTACCACTACTGCTGCTACTATTACTACTACTACTACTACTACTACTACTACCAGCTGCTTCATACTACTACTACTGCTGCTACTATTACTACTACTACTACAGTACTACTACTACTACTATTACTACCACTACTGCTGCTACTATTACTACTACTACTACTACTACTACTACTACCAGCTGCTTCATACTACTACTACTGCTGCTACTATTACTACTACTACTACAGTACTACTACTACTACTATTACTACCACTACTGCTGCTACTATTACTACTACTACTACTACTACTACTACTACCAGCTGCTTCATACTACTACTACTGCTGCTACTATTACTACTACTACTACAGTACTACTACTACTACTATTACTACCACTACTGCTGCTACTATTACTACTACTACTACTACTACTACTACTACCAGCTGCTTCATACTACTACTACTGCTGCTACTATTACTACTACTACTACAGTACTACTACTACTACTATTACTACCACTACTGCTGCTACTATTACTACTACTACTACTACTACTACTACTACCAGCTGCTTCATACTACTACTACTGCTGCTACTATTACTACTACTACTACAGTACTACTACTACTACTATTACTACCACTACTGCTGCTACTATTACTACTACTACTACTACTACTACTACTACCAGCTGCTTCATACTACTACTACTGCTGCTACTATTACTACTACTACTACAGTACTACTACTACTACTATTACTACCACTACTGCTGCTACTATTACTACTACTACTACTACTACTACTACTACCAGCTGCTTCATACTACTACTACTGCTGCTACTATTACTACTACTACTACAGTACTACTACTACTACTATTACTACCACTACTGCTGCTACTATTACTACTACTACTACTACTACTACTACTACCAGCTGCTTCATACTACTACTACTGCTGCTACTATTACTACTACTACTACAGTACTACTACTACTACTATTACTACCACTACTGCTGCTACTATTACTACTACTACTACTACTACTACTACTACCAGCTGCTTCATACTACTACTACTGCTGCTACTATTACTACTACTACTACAGTACTACTACTACTACTATTACTACCACTACTGCTGCTACTATTACTACTACTACTACTACTACTACTACTACCAGCTGCTTCATACTACTACTACTGCTGCTACTATTACTACTACTACTACAGTACTACTACTACTACTATTACTACCACTACTGCTGCTACTATTACTACTACTACTACTACTACTACTACTACCAGCTGCTTCATACTACTACTACTGCTGCTACTATTACTACTACTACTACAGTACTACTACTACTACTATTACTACCACTACTGCTGCTACTATTACTACTACTACTACTACTACTACTACTACCAGCTGCTTCATACTACTACTACTGCTGCTACTATTACTACTACTACTACAGTACTACTACTACTACTATTACTACCACTACTGCTGCTACTATTACTACTACTACTACTACTACTACTACTACCAGCTGCTTCATACTACTACTACTGCTGCTACTATTACTACTACTACTACAGTACTACTACTACTACTATTACTACCACTACTGCTGCTACTATTACTACTACTACTACTACTACTACTACTACCAGCTGCTTCATACTACTACTACTGCTGCTACTATTACTACTACTACTACAGTACTACTACTACTACTATTACTACCACTACTGCTGCTACTATTACTACTACTACTACTACTACTACTACTACCAGCTGCTTCATACTACTACTACTGCTGCTACTATTACTACTACTACTACAGTACTACTACTACTACTATTACTACCACTACTGCTGCTACTATTACTACTACTACTACTACTACTACTACTACCAGCTGCTTCATACTACTACTACTGCTGCTACTATTACTACTACTACTACAGTACTACTACTACTACTATTACTACCACTACTGCTGCTACTATTACTACTACTACTACTACTACTACTACTACCAGCTGCTTCATACTACTACTACTGCTGCTACTATTACTACTACTACTACAGTACTACTACTACTACTATTACTACCACTACTGCTGCTACTATTACTACTACTACTACTACTACTACTACTACCAGCTGCTTCATACTACTACTACTGCTGCTACTATTACTACTACTACTACAGTACTACTACTACTACTATTACTACCACTACTGCTGCTACTATTACTACTACTACTACTACTACTACTACTACCAGCTGCTTCATACTACTACTACTGCTGCTACTATTACTACTACTACTACAGTACTACTACTACTACTATTACTACCACTACTGCTGCTACTATTACTACTACTACTACTACTACTACTACTACCAGCTGCTTCATACTACTACTACTGCTGCTACTATTACTACTACTACTACAGTACTACTACTACTACTATTACTACCACTACTGCTGCTACTATTACTACTACTACTACTACTACTACTACTACCAGCTGCTTCATACTACTACTACTGCTGCTACTATTACTACTACTACTACAGTACTACTACTACTACTATTACTACCACTACTGCTGCTACTATTACTACTACTACTACTACTACTACTACTACCAGCTGCTTCATACTACTACTACTGCTGCTACTATTACTACTACTACTACAGTACTACTACTACTACTATTACTACCACTACTGCTGCTACTATTACTACTACTACTACTACTACTACTACTACCAGCTGCTTCATACTACTACTACTGCTGCTACTATTACTACTACTACTACAGTACTACTACTACTACTATTACTACCACTACTGCTGCTACTATTACTACTACTACTACTACTACTACTACTACCAGCTGCTTCATACTACTACTACTGCTGCTACTATTACTACTACTACTACAGTACTACTACTACTACTATTACTACCACTACTGCTGCTACTATTACTACTACTACTACTACTACTACTACTACCAGCTGCTTCATACTACTACTACTGCTGCTACTATTACTACTACTACTACAGTACTACTACTACTACTATTACTACCACTACTGCTGCTACTATTACTACTACTACTACTAGATGGAGGGCCCTGCTCATGTGAGCTAACACACTATGTGGGAGGGAAGAACTTACAGAAGACATAAGGAGAGGGAAGGAAGTGGACTGCTGGTGTGAGCAGAGGAGAGTGGGAAGGAAGAGAAGGGATAGATGAAGGATGCAGTGAGGGGGGGTAGGCTAGCCTGAACAGATGTGTTTTGCGTGAACGCTTGAAGACCTGCAATGTGGGGGAGAGTCTGACTGAAAAAGGAAGGTCATTCCAGTGCAGAGATGCAGCATGGGAGAAGTCCTGGATACGGGCATTAGATGTGGTGATCAGTAAAGAGGTCAAACAGCGCTGGTTAGCAGAACGGAGAGGGCGGGAAGGGGTGTGCATGTTGATGAGGGAATAGAGATAGGGAGCAGTGGATGAGGAGATGGCCAAAAAACATATAACATGAACGAGCCTCCCAGTAGAATAATGTGGGATCTGGTAGTGGTTAATATTTCAGCACCAGTCCAGATTGAATTTCACCCAAGCCACTCCAGAGAAACCTCGTTACCAGTCCCATGCAAGAATCGGAGAAAAAATAAAATGATAGTAATTAGCAAATTCTTAACACTGCTACTATAAATTTGTTTGTTGCATTTAGTATAATGTTTCTCTTATTTTCTCAGGGTCCTATAACTCATACCAGAAATGGAATCTGTTTCAACACATATTTCTTGAGATTGACATACAGACCATTTCATTTTTATTTATATTAATATTTAAGATTAGATTTGTCATCAGAATAATAAATAATGTGAAATGCTGAGATGTCTTCTGTCACTTACGATCAATTACAATCCATTATAAACCTATAATATACAGACATGGGGCCTGATCCAGCGCTACGAAAATTCGCACGACGGGCGAATGCGAACGTACGCTCGGGCGTATCAACATTAGTTATATTTGATTCAGGTTTATTGCCCACCCCCTGGGAATATCTTAAATTTGCCTGTGTTGTACTACAGAGAAATATATATAGGTATGCTCAGAGTAATGTAATAAAACACTTTATTCACAGTTTACATCTTTGGTTAGAGAGTTCCCCAGGTTACCACACTGAGCATTTAAAAGTAAAACAATATTAAAGATATGATCAGCTTGCCCTATTCACAAACCTACAACCAATACTAATGCAGGGAATTGTTTTGTCTATGGGCCCCCTACCTTAAAGGATACTAGACCTAATGGCATATAGCAAGTTTTATACAGAGACTCTACCAAACTGTTCTATTCAGTAGCAGCTTGGGAAGAGAGAGCAATCGCTATCAAACAGCACTGTCATTTTTCAGTAAGGCTGTATGAGCGTTATAGAACTGCACAATCTATTGCTTATGTTAATTTATAAGAACTCTTCATCCATTCTCTCATTCATGTTTGCTGTTTGCTGCTCCCACAAAATTAGTGTCGGTATAAGTTTGCAGCAAGTTTAATTAAAAAGGGATTTGTAAGAAGATCAAACATCTAATTTATTTTGCTGCAATTTGATACTTTATAGAGCACAATAAGCTAATGGGGAAGGCAGTTCTTAGAATAAAAGTGATATAAATATTGTGCAAGAAGACATTTACAGAATAATACTGAAAAAGTGTTTGTTTATTACAGACGTCAAAGTACATCACAAGAATTCAAAGTGCCCATTGTGATTATTGAAATTGGTTTTCCATGTATTTTGAATCCAGGAACTAAATTCCACAAGTATGCAGGCTCTCAGGCTTCTGCTGAGCAGAACATGCTTAAGAAACTGATAAGTGTTGTGGAAACAATCACCTGACGCTTGTTGTAAATAGGTAATGTGTGGCTGACATGTTATAGGAATAACAATGTTAGACAGAGAAAAATCATTATGGTTAACAACTGGTAAAGCAGGTACATCCCTATGTATTCATACTAGAGATGTAAAGGCTTAAAGCCAATCTGAGATCCTGATCTTCCCCCAAAAAATCTGTTCTAAAGCCATGTTTCTGTACAGATATTGGCCCTGATTCACACTTAGTAACATACCAAATTATATGCAGATCGTGTGTGTATCTTGGCGATTTTATGCGAACTGCGCTTGCGTCATCTAGATGTTACACATAGAAAACGATTTATCACAAATGATGGTATCAGTCTTTGCGGTAGAGTCTATGGTTAGATATAGTTAATTCAACTTCTTTCTTTCTTTTCTTTTCTGTTCTTCAATTTTATTGGTCTTTCCAATGTCCGTTCCGGGGAAAACAAAAGGAAAACACACCTTGTGTAATACTATTTCACTTTGATATATCCTATACCCAAACAGATGTCTATTCACATCTCATGTGTCTTGTTTCGTAGGTCTGTAGCGGGTTCTTTCTTTTTTTCTTTTGTCCAGGAACCATCGGTCTCCTGTAACGTTATTCTGGACCGTCTCCTTCCTAGCTCATCAACCTCTCCAAAATGACATGGAAATAAAAAGAGAAGGAGAGGGGAGGGATCCTTGTGTAGTCCGTTTTTCAGGTAAGTATCCCTTAATTAGTTCTACTTACACTCTTAACCTCTTGTCTGAAGGTCACACACTTTAAATACTTTCTTTCCTATCCCACAGCTCTTCAAGTTCCTGCAGAAAAGAGACACACTCCTCCTTGCGTAGTAATCCACCACAGTCAATTTACTACTTTACAGGTACTACTTACAGTAAACCCCCTTGGGGTAATGCCTGTCAAAAGATTTGATGCCTTCTTTCCTATTCCGCAGCTCTCCAAACTTGATAAAATCTCCTGCAGAAAAGAAGAAAGGACACACACCTCCTTGCGTAGTAATCCACCACAATCAGGCTACCGCTCTACAGGTGCTACTTACAGTAGACCCCCTTGGTGTAATGCCTGTCCTCAGTTTTTTTTTCTTCCAATAAACAATCAATGCACAGTGTCTCCGTCCAAAAATAATTTATTAAAAAACACTAAAAAATACCAACAGTCTTTGGTCTTCTTAAAAACATTTCTAATTTCTTTCCTTTAATAATCAGGGGAATTACCCGTTCTGAACGGGACTGACTCGCGACTCTTTGGTTCTATACTGCTAGACTATTGTATACCCCATTCTATTCTATAGTCTATACTATTGTATACCCTATTCTATACAATAGATAAGGGTATACAATAGTATAGACTATCGAATAGAATGGGGTTTACAATACTACAATGCCCACCTCTCCGGCAAGTCCTGCGATGATCCTCCGTGTTCTCGCAGGACTTCATTCATGTGATGCACGAATGAAGTCTTGCGCATGCGCAGGACCTCCATTTCGTCCGGATCTGCAGTCAGCCGCATTGCAGGACAGGTAAGTCCTGTTTCCTATTTTTTAAGGTTTTTTAAATGAATTTTATGGTTTTCTTTATTTGAAACTTTTTTTTAATTTAAAAATGGGGTTTTTAAAGCAACAAAGCTGATTGGGTCTTTTTTGACCCAATCAGCTTCTTTCAGTGCGACCCGGGTTTAAAAAACCCAGGTTGCACCGTTCACACTGTCGGCGACACGGGTCAGACACAGGAATAACCCTTGCTAAAACCTGTGTCTGATTCCCTGGTCTCTCGACCCGGGTCGCGGCAGGTGTGACCGTTCACACTGAGCCTTGACCCGGGTTGTTCGGGCTTGCCCCTGCAATATCCCGGGTTTTTGGCTCAGTGTGAACGGGGTATAAGTAAGAAACAATCTGTAATTAAACTGTTTCAAAATGGTTCTGAATACATTGTCACGATTTTGTATCTTGGTATGAGACAAGGTTTCTATTGGGTGATCCACCTCTTCAAATTATAACTGAAGAGACAACTGAGTGTTCCTCTTCTTTAGGGATGTATACTGATAAGATCCAGAGGCCACTTACTTCTATTACCCGCTTTGACTGTTTGGGCCTGATCCACCGGGCATAAGCGTAAGATCGGCTGAAAAGCCCATCTGCGCATGCGTCGGCCAGATGTTAGCCGTCGTTACTACGGAAATGCCCGATCTGTGATCGGGCGTCTGTAGTATCACCGTAGTAACGGCTGAGGGGGCGTCCCTCGCTGTTACTATGCTCATGTTAGTGTAGGTGGGCGGGGGGAGTAGTTAAATGAGGAAGGGAGTTGTTTGCGATGATACGCTCCTGTGCGAGGGTATTTTCCCTCACTTAGGCCGGCTGAAGTTAGGGTAGCTTTCAGCCGGCGTAAGGGAGGGAAAATACGCCCGCACAGGGGGAAGTGTCGGGGGGGGAGTGCACGCAGATACGCTGTGCTTTACTAAGCATAGCGCATCAGCGTAGGTCTGGATCAGGCCCTTTGTGTCTAATTCAAAAAATGTATGATAATGATTGTACACAATGCACATACATTGTATTGTTATTTGACTTTATTGTTGTTCCAATGAAAAGTTGTTTTTGTTTAAAAAAAGAATAGTTTAATTAATGTATGTTAAAAACAAGGATATTTGCTCACATAATACAAAAATATGCACAATATTTACAAAATATAAGTAAATAAGTATGTTTAAATTGTTCTACTGTGTTAGCTTCTTCCAATTCAGATGGGAGGCTATTCCACTTATCAATTACCCTTTCAGGGAAGCAAACATTTCCTTTATACCTACTACACTCCAGTTTAAACGCATGCTTGACTGCTACATTATAAAATTACCTGTACTGTAATGCATGCAGCAGTTAGATTGACTTCCTTCCAGAGCTGGTCGCTATATAGGTTACCTGTAATTTACTAAATCAAATACTGTAAGTTTTTGCTAACCTAAAAGCCATCAATAAAACTGCACCCCCATATGTCTCCTCAGTCAGGACCTAAAGTGGTTCTGGAATTTTCTTTTGAAGTGGCCTCACGTGGGTGTGAGCAAATCATTGGCAGGGGTGGAGTCAATACAAAATAAACAAAAGGAATGTATTCTCTCTGCATGCAAAAATTTAAATAATTTGACTTCCTCTGGAAATCAACATGATCTTTTGTCAGGTGTAAATTTCCTGTTTTCATCATATTTTCAATCTCTGCATCCAGTTCACAGTTATAGTAAAAGAAATAGCATAGACTGCAATTTAAAATGTTAAATGAACTGTTAAAAGTGCATTATGGGGTACCAGTCCATGTGAAAACATTCTAGGAAACGGAGGGCTAATTATTTACACGAGTACAGATAAACTCCCTGCCTGGGCAGGTCGCTGGGTCACACCACTCACCTGCCTTTGGCTTGTCATTGGGTAGTTGGAACAGACAGGAAGTCATCCACTCTGCCTTCTGAATTTTCCTACCCTCTCTTCCCATTATTGTTAAGACTTGCTTGGTAAGTCTCGCTTAGGCGGTTGTGATGGTGGTGGAAAATCAGGTCATGCTTGGTTTGTGTTAGCCATATTCAGCCCAGTTAGCCTGTGAAAGATTTTGTTGGAAAAGAAACTTGTTGTATACTTTCTGGCTCAGCTGTTGAATTTGGTCAGCTTGAGTAATTGGCCGTTCAATATGGCCGGCCTGATTAAAGGCACGTCTGCGTGGGTGGCTTCTTTTTTGGCACCTAGTGAGGTGCAGTGTCTTGAGTTAGAGACTTGCGCTCAATTCATATTGTTTATTTGTTATTGGTAAATGTCTGCAATTATATCTGCATTTGAGACTTACTTTTTCTTTGGCCCCACTCAATTTAATTATAAATATTTTCAATCCAAATAAATCCCAAATTTACAGATAAATAATCAATCAATAAATTAATTAATACAATTTAATTAGTCTCCCAACTAAGTGTTGTGTCTTTATTGGGGATTGTGGTTATCTGTGACGTGGAGTGTGCTGCGGTACCAAGCCTTTAGGCATGGGAAGTTTAATGTTTGTTGAAAAATCGCCATTACCCCTCTTGATGCCATGAAAATTATTATTATTATCATTAATATTATTATTATTGTTTATTTCTAAGGCACCACAAGGTGTCCGCAGCGCCATACAAAATACAACAAAATACAGTACAGACATACATGGTAGGAATGGACAGCATAGTAAATAATAAAATACAATATAAGTATAAAAATATCACAAAAATACAATAAAGTGAAGCAAGCACAGACATCAAAGCAAAATGTGAGGTGTCAAGCTTGGCAAATCAGGGAGGAGGGGAAAGATCACAATGGCACCAGGTGGGAATGGGGTAAAAGGGTAGGAGAGAGGAAAAGGGGGTACAAAGTGAGGGGAGAGTGGTAGAGGAGGGAACAACACTAGGATGGGGGGCCCTGCTCACATGAGCTAACACACTAATTCTGGGTACACACTACACTTTTTTCCCAATGATAATCGGTCCAATCAAACGAATACACGACCGATTCACACAATATCATTGAAGTGTATAGACATGCACGATCAACGATATTGTGTGAATCGGTCGTGTAATTGTTCAAACAGATTTTATAGACAGCTTAATTTGCCAGATGAACGATGCATCGCCATAAAAATCGTGGGAACCAGTCGTTAGAAAAATTAGATTGGAGATTGGATCGTGTAGTGTGAACCCACCTTTAGTGGGAGTGATGAACTTTCAGAAGACATAAGGAGGAGGAAGGAAGTGGACTGCTAGTGTGAGCGGAGGAGAGGGGGGAGGAAGGAGAAGAAGCGATAGGTGTTTGATGCAGTGAGAATGTAAAATGGAGGAGGGGTAGGCTAGCCTGAACAGGTGCGTTTTGAGTAAGCGCTTGAAGACCAGCAATGTGGGGAAGAGTGACTGAAAAAGGGAGGACATTCCAGTGCAGAGGGGCAGCACGGCAGAAGATGTAATTTAATCATCTCTTTGTATAGATAGAAAAATGTTTAACGTTATTCTTTTTACACAGGGAATTTCACGAATTAAGAAAAAATAAATCATCCAAATTACTCAGAGAGAGCATATGACATAAATACCAGCCCCTGCTCTGTCTCAGTTGACCCTAAAGTTCCTTAAAACACAAACTTTGCTCCAAATAAGACAGCAGCAAATTAAACTCCACACAGAACAGTCAAATTCAGCAATGGAAACCATACACTGTACAGTACCTCAAATACATAGCGTTACTAAATGTTATGTTAGAATACAGTATATCAGTTTTCTCCTGTGTTATATGCCCTTTTTTGTATACTATGTAAGGTGTATAGTGCATGTATATTCTCAATCAAATCCTGTTCAGTACAGTACCCTCTAGCCTATGTTCTCGGCACTCTCTCTCGCCTGTGCTTTCTGCACTAGCTCTCTTTTTCACCCCTGTGCTCTATGCACTCCCTCTTTATCCGCCCCCTGTGCTCTCTGCCATATGTCTCTTCTGTGCGCTCTGCACTCTCTCACCCCAGTGCTCTCTGCACTCCCTCTCTCACCTTTGCTCTCTGCACTTCCTCTCTCCCCTGTGCTCTCTGCACTCCCTCTCTCTCCAGGGCTCTCTACACTCTCTCTCTCTCTCTCTCTCTCTCTCTCAAGTACTATCTGTACTCTTTCTCTCTCCAGTGATTTCTGCACTCTCTCTCTTTCTCTCTCTCCAGTGCTCTCTGCACTCTCTCTCCAGTGCTCTCTGCACTCTCTCTCTTTCTCTCTGTCCAGTGCTCTCTGCACTTTCTCCAGTGTTCTCTGCTCTCTCTCTCTCTCTCCAGTGCTCTCTGCACTCTCTCTTCAGTGCTCTCTGCACTCTTTATCTCTTCAGCACTCTCATCCTCATTCTTTCTAGGAATTTATCATGTCTATCACAACTCCCTCCTCTATTTCATTCAGCATCCTCCCTCTTTCCTTCAGCATCCTTCCTCCTTCCCTGTTCTTCTTGTCTATTGCTTTACTCGCCTTAAAATCTTGCCAGAGTCCTCTCTCTTTAGCAGTGATGACTCCTCCCACACTGCTGTCCCATATCTGTCAGCAGGCTGAGGCAAACAAAATTCTCACAGGCAGCATGAGGCCTCCCAGGCAGTGCCTGTTGTTTTTTCTTTTCTTTTTTTTACTTGAATAAAACCCCCAGAGGCCATGTTTAGAGTGCCTGTTTTTTTTTGTTTGGTACTTTTGGTGTTTTGGTGTTTTTTTCTTTTTTATCTCACCTGCTGAATGAGGCTGCCCAGATGGTGCTTGGGTGGCTTTTTTCTGCCTGTGGCATACATACTGTCACTTTATACTATATAGAAGATATATAGACTAGCAAGGAACTCTGCTTTTATGGAATTAGTTTAATAGTAATACTATAATGAATGATCATGCAGCTTCATGCACATATTTTAGCTGTAAATGTATGTATGTTTATTATCATATGTACATATCAGTGGCAAACGCAGGATTTTGAAAGGGGGGTTTCCAATGTTTGTAATATGTGTGCGGTATCCGCAGCACCATAGAAAGGAAATGTCACAAATATAACACAATTAACGTGCGCCACTGCATATAATGAAATAGATAACTGAAACACTTCATAAATCAATAATTAGATGGGATATTAATAATAAAGTTCTAATAAGGCGTGTATACATTACTGACCACATGTAGTTTCTTGAGAAGAAAGAGCCATGCCACTGCAGCTTCTAGGAGCTCTTAAAAAGAGTGGGTAAGGGAAGATATACAAAGGAGGTGGGGAGTACGGGGTAAGGAGAAGTCTCTGCTTTCTCATCTGTCAATACGGCATGGTTGCCGACTGTCCCGGAACGTCCGGGAGACTCCCGGAATCCAGGGAGATCTCCCGGACTCCCGGGAGAGGACCCTTTTCTCCCGGAGACAATACAATGTCCGGGAATAGTATTATTCCCGGACACTGTATTGTCACATACACAGTGCCCGGACCGCTGCACGCGTTGGTTGACTCTGCACAATCTATTAACTTCATTTATACATCCTATCTGGATTGTTGCCGCTAAACCTGTGGCTGTCCTGAGTGAGACTTTATACACTCAAAACCTTTTAATGACATTATTTTATGTCTGTACATATTGTAAGTATAATTTACTTCTTCTTTGATCCATTGTAATAAAGAATTACACTATTGCCACCTGGCCTCCTTGTCCCCTTGTACCCGCATGCACTCAGCACAGCTGACACGCACAAGAACAGAGGAAACAAGGCTTGGAGACCGGAGACTGGCTACACGGCACGCCAACAGGAGAAATCCACGTGCTGTAGACGCTGATCCACAACCAGGGTAACTATAAGTCACAGCATCACTGAAACCCTGCGGAACATCGAAAGCTTCAAACAGCACTTGTGTTGAAAGAACCCTGGACAGCAGCTGCCGTTTGAACTGAAAAATCTGAAACCAACAAACTGTGAGCTACCCCATTGAACAGCTTTGAACTGATTACCTAAGTGTTTATTTATAGAGACTACTTCTGAAGTATACTTACCTACAAGAGACTTTACAAGGGTTTAATTTGTTCTCAGTAAGAACACAAGGTTTTTGTTTTGATTTAAACCATATTCCTTTACTTTTGTTTATATTACATAATATAATATAATAGTATACAGTGTATCTGTTTCCAAATATAGAATGGTTTATTCACACCAATATAAATGGAATATTGAGGAGGATTCTCCTTCTGTGATAGTCTTCTTATGGCAGCCCATACAGGTAATGATCCTCTTTGTCATCTGATTTTCAATCAGTGCTGACTTTCAAAAAATAAGTGCACGACAATAAACTAATTGTATTTCTACTGTGTTTCACCTCTCTCTCATTCTTTCCTTAAGCTCTCTCTATACCTTTCATCTTCCTCTTTATCTTCCACTCTCCTACTTAGCTTTCTTTTCTTTTCCTTTTTTCTCATCCAGTCCCATTTTTTCCTTACATTGCCCGAATAAAATGTCCTAAACGCATTGCCCCTTCCCTGACAGGCCAGAGATATGCCCTTGGAGTTGTTCCCGGACACCCCTGCCGCGAGGTCACCAAGCTGCCATAAGTGCCATAAGCCTGTATGGGCGATGTACCCAACACCGCTAACCACGCTTACCTACGGGCCAGTCGCAATCCAGTCAGTGGCAGAGCATATCACTCAATTGGCTTACTACATCACCGTCCACAAGGCCAACACCCAGCCACAGGCATGCAGGCCATACTTACGGAATGGACCACATTACTTCTAGTGCAGCCCGTATCACTTACGGTGCGGCCGCAGCAGAAGAACGTGTGGTCGCACCAAGGCTTTAAGTTCAGTTACCTATCACAGGACAATAGCAGGTATGTAGATCCTGTTCTCTCCGGCAAGCTCCTGCACAGGATCACGTGCTGTGATGCAACACTCAGACCCACAGGGGGACCCTCCATATATCAGGGACCAAAACACACCAGGGGAAAGAGAACCATTGGCCTGAGGGTGAGGCCTTTGGGACCCCCCCATCCAGCCAGGCTAGCACAATGCAGGAAATGTGGCGAGACCACACAGATATGACAGGCACCATACTACACATAGGAGGAGTGAGAGCTCTAGAAGTAGAAACTTCTTCAGATACCATGGATTTGGGGGCAGTAAGGACTGACCTTATTGGCCAGATACCAGAGAAAGGGTAGACCTGAAGAAGTGGGTTTTGAGGGTTGAAGGGTGCTGGATTGCCTGCTAGGTAACTAAAAGGTATCCAATGTCCCATATCTGTTTGGCAGGTTAACAGTCAGGAATATAGTGACTGGCATTGCAGTCACTCGCACCCACTACACTCAGGATTTACTGAGCAGCTTGGATTACTTGGACAGTCTTTCAAGATTCAGGCAATAGGTCAGATATGGGCCTCAAAAACTGTGTACATGCTTTCATATTGTCACGAACTGCGAGGGTTTGTGGGACCTGTCCCGGGTTTCAAAGGAAAACGACAGACGAGCAGGAGTGAAGTGGAATTAGTGATTTTAATAAAAGATAATTGCGTGAAGTACAGAGCAAATGGAAGAGCAATGCCGGCTTGGGTCAGATGCTGGAATGTCCAACAGAATATAATAGTGGCCAGGATAAGCCGGACTAGGGTGAGAGGTGAATGTCCAGAGGGAAGAGGATTGTGGCCGGACTATGCCGGTAGCTGGATCACTGGTACAGGGCGCTGGATGCAGCGGAATCAGGCACCTAGGAAGACTAGTTCTGGAGGGAGGACCGAACTGGAGTGCAGACAGGACCAGACTGGAGGGAAGACAGGACCGGACTGGAGTGCGGACAGGACCAGACTGGAGTGTGGACAGGACCGGACTGGAGTGAGGATAGGACCGGACTAGAGTGAGGACAGGACCGAACTGGAGTGCAGACAGGACCAGACTGGAGGGAAAACAGGACCGGACTGGAGCGCAGACAGGGCCGTACTGGAGTGTAGACAGGACCGGACTGGAGTTCAGAAAGGACCGGACTGGAGTGCAGGCAGGACCGGATTAGAGTTGAAGACAGGACAGTACTGGAAGGTAGGCAGGACCAGACTGGCATGCAAGGCTACTGGACCGGACTGGACTACTAGGCTGCTGGACCGGACTGGACTGCAAGGCTGCTGGACCGGACTGGACTGCGAGGACCACGGCAACTGGAACCAGAAAAGGACCCAGGACAGTGGAATCGGAGCGGCAGGACCAGGATGATGAGACCAGGATGACAGGACCAGGACAGCGAGACCAGGATGATGAGATCAGGGCAGCGAGACCAGGATGATGAGATCAGGACAGCGGAACCAGGATGATGAGACCAGGACAGCTAGATCAAGATCAAGATTAGCTGGATCAGGATTAGCTGGATAGCTGGATTCAAGATCAGGATTAGCTGGATAGCTGGATTCAGGATCAGGACTAGCTGGATAGCTGGATCAGAATCAGAATTAGCTGGAACTGGATCAGGATCAGGCTTTACCAGGACTGGATCAGGATCAGGCTTTACCAGGAACTGGATCAGGATCAATGCTGGACCAGGAACACAGGCTACCAGGCACCTTGGAAGACTAAGTTGATCTGGGCACTGTGGACAGGGTGCACAGGGTTTAAATAATGCGCCCTGTACACCGATAGGCTGGAGGACTGAAGCAGAGGATCCTCGTTGGTAGTTCAGCAGCATGTGACTTCAAGCAAGATGGCAGCATCCATGGACCGGAGCTCAGCGGTACTTGGTGCCAGAATCCACGAGGAGACGCCAGCTGAAGATGAGTGGTCAAGCTGGGTAAGTATAGGAGACTGTCACTGCGTAGTGACAGTCTCTGATAGCCAAAACTGCGGGACCGCAGGGAGAGGACCGCTGCCAGCTGACTCTTGACAGGGTAAGTGCGGCGCTTGCCACCGCAGATCGTGACACTGTCCCTGTGCTGTCTTTGTGTATTAGGGTAAGGTGTGCTCTCTGTATTGTGTATTATGGCCACTGGTGTGCTCTCTGTGTTGTGTATTATGATCAGGAATGTGCTCTCTGTATTGTGTATTACAGTCACAGGGATGGGTTTTGTTCAGTGTGTTTGATTTACAGCGGCTGCCATAGAGAGGGCGCAATTACCGGTTTCTGCAAGTCTCTATACAAAAGTAACTTACACAGATCAAACATTATATTTCTTCTATAGAGACTTGCAATGTCAGGGGAAGAGGGGGGGGCAGTTTACAACAACTGCACACAGGCCCCGTCACTTCTTAGAACTCTCCTGGCAAGTATACAAGTGAAATATTTAAACCATTAATTCTACAACTAAATATAGGGTTCACATGAACTTAATCGCTCCTTATGGTGTTTGGCAAGCACTGGTAGTTCATTGTAAAAGAGTAATGTCATCATTAACTAGTGACTAAGATGTGGGTGTTTTAACCTGCGCCCTGTATATATGTATACACACACACACTGATTATTTGCTCGTCATATCAGTGAGGAAGATACCAATTTTCCAAATGTAAAACATATGGTGGAAAATAGGGACAGACACCCCTAAATTGAGACCTTTAAATGAGAAGGCTAATAATACAATCAGGGAAATTACTGCTACTTTCACTGAGGAGCAGGTATTAAAAGAACTTTTAAAGCTGAAAGTGGACAAATCAATGGGACCAGATGGGATACATCCAAGGATACTAAAAGAGCTTACAGGGGTGCTGGCAAAACCATTAACTGAATTATTTAATCAGTCACTAATATCTGGGGTGATTCCAGAGGACTAGAAAATAGCAAATGTCGTCCCTCTGCATAAAAGTGGAAGTAGGGAAGAAGCATCAAACTATCGACCAGTGAGTCTAACATCAGTAGTAGTGAAATTGATGGAAACACTGTTAAAGGAACAAATGGTACAGTGGGGTATATTTACTAAGGTCGCTTTGTGCCAAATCGACCCAAGTCCCGGGCTTTGCCAGCAATTATGCAATTGCCGCATTCACTAAAATCGTCCAGCTGTTTGCCTTGTTAAACATAGGGCTTTCCGAATTCACTAAAGGCGATTTTACATAATCGCCTTTAGTTTGTCTTGAAAGCACTTTTTAAAAAAGCGCCTGGTGTGTGTGGTGTTTTCATTGAAAGCAACACACACTTTAGCAGAAAAAACACATGTCAATTTATGTGACGTGTTTTTCACATTAAAAATGACAAGCGCATCATGCTTGTAACCCTTAGCATGCATGCGCTGATAGAATTATAAGTCACATCATGGCTGTGCCTTGTAGTAATATCAGCGTCAGCATGGCCAGGGTTATAAGCATGCTGCGCTCAGCCCGATGTGAAGAAAAAAAAAAGCAAGACACAATATTTACAGTAAAAAACATTACGTTGTTCAACATATAGTTACATGACATTATGTATCCTTCTTAAATGTAATAAATAAACAGTTGGCCACACTGTTATAAATAAACCTATGTGTATTGTGTTTGTTTAGTGTAAAAATGTTATAAGATTATTATTGACTCACTGTTCTGCAGTCATCTATCTTGGGATGACTTGCTAGAATATCTGTAAGCGGTCACAGTTGCTTGGAGTTCTGGTCCTGTTGGTGGAAGCTTCGGTCCAGTTGATTGAAGAAGATGGTGAGTTGATTGCAGTTCTTCGGTCCGGTCCTTATCCTGTTGCTGCGCTGACTTCCTCCTTCCAATTCTGGTGTGCCGATGCTAATAAGCATTCGGCCACTAGAGGTCCCTTTTATAGTGTCAATGAAGTCAATGGGCCTGATCCAGAGCTACGGCCGCCGTCGCTAGTACGGCGGGCGGAGGGC
>WWET01007303.1:0-10781 GCA_011038615.1 Limnodynastes dumerilii
CACTTGAGGAAAGTTAATACAAGTTAAATACCTCACCGGCTTCCAAATGGACATTAGGCCAAGGCAGCTAGTGCCACCTGGTGGGGAAGTACAGATGCTGTTCATCCTGCAGATGGACTTGTTAAAATTCTGGGATTGATGGGAAATATGAATGCAGGCAGGGATAGTTTGAATAGTTTTAAAAGAAGGGATTTGAAAGAGGCGCGTGTTCCTTTAAAGCTAAAACTATGTCAAACTTTTATTCATTTTCTTTATAGCTGAAGTACTGCTTTGATATAGCTTTTGCTAAATATCATATCTAGGAAGGCTATAGGGAAGTGGCAGGCAACAGGAAGGCTACGGTTCTATAATTATAAAAGTAGGTTGTATTTGCAAGAAAAAGTGCTAAATGGCGCAAGTGCGGTTAAGCCATTTCTCGGTATTAAAGTTCATATAATATTGTGGGTGGTAAGTGCTATTGTAAACATGTTTTGGTGGCCAGTAAAAAGTACCTAGTTCCTCATAAATGGACTATTACTATGATTGGTCCAAGTTACGCTACCTACTCATTATGCTATTGCTATGATTGGTTAGAGTTACGCTACCTACGCTTTTACTTTTCAATATAAACACCGCTTGTGTGCCCAATAAAATCGGAGAATGCTTCATTGATACAACCAATGAGTTTGTGTCCTTTCTCTCGCCGGCTATCTTAACCACTTCTATTTTTCAGATATTGATATGACTACTTAAACAAAGATTGTTTGTGAGATCCCAATCAGACTGAAGGATCAAGGGCGGGATAACCCCAACACTATGCCCTCTCCTAGGCCCTCCCCTCCCATGTACAGTACGTACATTGGCCGTTTTACGCTTCCCTAACCCTACCTTATCTGTACACAGCGTAAGTACTGACGTACATACAGGCAGCACGTGATTACGAGCCTAAGCACGCCCATACTGTATGATTTAAATGCCTCACCCCGCCTCCGAAGCGTAATTATGGGTGTCGTATGTCTGGCATGACCCCTTCGTACGTAGTTATGATGAAGATACGTGACTGGGCCTTACGCTCTGAGTTACGTGGCATAACATCTGCCGTGCGCATGCGCAGTAAGTACTAATGGGCGCTTTGACTCTAGCAGCTAGCGTAAAGTCACTCGCGTACGTAGCTCTGGATTTACTCCTTTGTTTGTATTAGCTTGTAAAAAATTTTAGACATGTGGCTATTTAAGTTTAAGTAAAAGTTTAAGTAAAAAAAAAAGAGGGTCGTCAGAAGAAATTCATTTAAAATACAACTTTCAGTAATATGAAGAAAAAAACGGTATTTTGAAAGTAGTTCACAATTTATAAAAAACAGAAAGCGATAAACAGAAAGATGAAAGGGCTGTGCTGTCATACACAAATCTCTTAGTATTTAGGGAATTTATGTTACACGCTGCAGGCTTAAACCTAGCAGCATGTGAAGTTCCCTGTCTGGGTTCTATGAGCCTGGTTTCTCTCAGCTGTGAGATAATCTCTGGAGGTGTGTCTGATTACTGCAGCTGATTGAAGGAGAGACTTTAAATAGCCTCTTGCTGGGAAGTTTGATTGTCGGTTATAGTGTCTGGTTTCCTGCGTTTGCCTGCTGTCTGATCATGCTCTTGCTGTTTATCTTGTATTTTGGCCTCTCCTGGTGGTACTCCCTTGCTCTCCATGTGCCCTTGGTACCTTTGCTTGTCTACCCCCTGTACATGTGTGAAGTGTGCGGCGTGAGTAGCTTGCTGCTCGCGTTGGCGGCTTCAGTCCAGGTCTGGTTCCAGCCAGCCTCCCTGTATTGAGTGGTGTGTGTGCGCTTAGGATCTCACACTGTCTGTTCCTGCTTGGTTAGTGATTCCATCTGCTCCTTTCCTGTGTGTGCACACTGTGATTGTCATCCTGCAGTGTGCTGGAATCTGCCTGTAGTATTTTTGTTTTGTTGTTACCACTTGGTGTTTACCATCTCACCTGTGTGTGTTTCTCGCCAGCTTGTGTTATACCACTGTGTGTTCAATCTCTCATTGTGTACTGGTGAGTGTATAGTTAATACTGTGTGTTCCATCTCTCAGTGTGTGCTAGTGAGCGTGAGTCAGCCCACCAGACTCTTCTCTCCTGTATTGCGGTGTGCCCTATTACACCTGTCAGCGTGCTTATCTCGTTTTCCTCCTGGGACCTGCTGTTCTACCAGCTGTTGTCATTTACCTGAGGGCCTGATTGCTAATTGTATCACCCCTGTGGTACCTGATACCTTCCTGTACCATTCTGGCTATCTCCCTTGTAACCTCTATTTGCTTTCTGCTAGAGTGAAGGGTTCCAGTTGTGTTTCTGTGTACAAGGGTTCCAGTCTGTGTACTGTATATCAGTATTCTGGTGTGCAAGGGTTCCGGCCTGTACACCAGTGTATGAGGGTTCCAGCCAGTACTTCTGTGTGTTTTGGGTTCCTGTATAGGTACCTATAGTGCAGATTTCCCTTGAAGGCAAACACCGGAAGCCATGACCTATCAGGTGCCAGCAGCCAAGCCTATTATCACGATCAGAGGCTCTAGTGAATACCTCGTCCTGGTTTAGACTCCGCATTCTCCGCAGTGAGAACCTGCCTGGGAGACTGTAACATTATAACCAGTACTAGGCCTCATGGATCCTGCTACCACTGAGGTCATTAAGCTTTCATTACCCAGGTTTCCAACTTGGGACAACTTATTCAAGAACTGACCAATAAAGTGAATCACCAAGATCAGGCGATTGCTGCTCTCAGCACCCCTTAAGCCTCTGTATCTCCCACAGTCTCAGGGGCCCAGTTACAGACGTGAAGGTTCAGCATCCAGACTGCTTCTCCGGGGACTGCAGCTGATTCTTGGCATTTAAAGAGAGCTGCAAGTTATATTTCCAATGCCGTCCAATTTTTTTCTGGGATTGAAAGACAATGTGTTGGAATGATCATATCCCTCCCTCAGGGAGATCCCCAAACCTGGGCATTTGGTTTACCCACTGATGATCCAGCCTGACAATCCATGGATGCATTCTTCAAGGCCTTGGGGCTACTGTATGAAGATCCTGACTGTTTTGACACCGCCGAAGTGTAGATACATACCATCCGCTAAGGTTGCCAAACTGCAGAGGAGTATTCTGCTGAGTTCCATAGATGGGCCATGGATTTAAAGTGGAAAAATCGTGCCCTTCGGTGTCAATATCACATAGGCCTGTCAGATCCTATTAAGGATGCTATTGTGCAGTATCCTGAGTCACTTGAGGACCTTATGCATCTGGCCATTAATCTTGATGCAGCTTGGGTCCTTTCATCTCAGTTCACAGAAGAAACTCCGTCGGCGAACCTTGGGACTCTACTGCAGTGGCAAGGCCCACAGGGCCAATCAATGTCCTAAGAAGATGCAGCCGTCGAGAAACTCCTAACCCAGCCGGATTGGGAAGAGGTCCAGCTGAGATGTTCGTTATACTCTTCTTGTTCCAGTGCATTTGAGTGCTCAGGGAGTCAAGTTACAAGTCATAGCTTTTATTGACAGTGAAACTGCTGGAAATTTTATGGACTCCAGATTGGTCCAGTCTTCCACTCAGGAATTGAACCCCCCAGACAACACATGTAGTGTTTTCTAAACAAAGTGCAGGTCATCTACCTCCGCACAGACCTTACGACTGCACAATTAATCTCCACCCGAACGCCAAGCTACCCAACGGTTGACTACTCTCCCTGGCACAACAAGAAGCTAAAGCCAAGGAGGACTATATTTGGGAAAACCTACAAAAGGGTTATTCAAGAAAAATCCCTGAGACCCTGTATTGACTACCAGGGACTTAACAAGATTGACATCCGTAATTCATACCCGTTAACTTTAGTCACCGATCTGTTCAACCAACTGAAAGACAACAATAAACTAAAAAAAAGACAGCGCTTATGGAATATCAATATATAAATATAATAATAAATACCTGAAAAACAAAACAACACTTAATTTATTAAAGGTGGCTATAATGAACTTGACTAGTCACTGGAAATAAAAAAAAATTAAACAATTTATTAAACTATTAGACATATAAAACATGGACCAAAAATGAATTTATATTGCACTATTCATATGGAGAACATTAGTCCCACTTTAGATATATAATCAAGATGCAGACATCAACCATAAATTGAACATAAAATAATGTGTATCAATGGCATATATATATAATAGTCCTGTAAGGAATTGCTGTGAATGGTACGGAAAGCAGGAGTGTT
Source organism: Limnodynastes dumerilii (assembly GCA_011038615.1). Lineage (NCBI taxonomy): Eukaryota > Metazoa > Chordata > Amphibia > Anura > Limnodynastidae > Limnodynastes > Limnodynastes dumerilii. Next base: position 4,235 of record WWET01007303.1, read on the forward strand.
GGGAAGCAAATAAAGACGAAACGAAAAGATTTTCGTTTCCAAACTGTTGATGTCTCTTCTGATCCAGAAATCCAGAAAGTTGACTTTTCCTTACTAACTTTGAAGCTCAATATGGGAGTTGTTAGAATTTAGATATTGACAGAAGGACTTTAAGTAGTCTCTACAAAACTCAAGATGAATATGATGTAATGTATATAGTAGTGGCATGCTTTTAGATGTTCCTTCCCTGAAGAGTATGTGTAGACCCATTGTTTCTCCCACCATACCATAAAAATATTGGCATAGCAGGGAGCAAATTTGGTGCCCACAGACATTACTGTTTTCTGTAAATAAAAGTCACCATTGAACACAGAAGAAATTATTTTGTTTGAACACAGAAGAAATTATTTTGTAGTATGAACTCTATATTAATTGTAATTATTATAAATAATTTCTCATCTTCTTTCAGTTGTGTGTGATTCAACATCCATTTAACAGCTTGTACTTCTGTCTTGTGTTTACTTATTGTGTATAACCAGCTTACATCAATAGTCACAAGGAAGGACTCTTCATTTCACTCCTGTTCATCCAGTTTTCAATACCATGGCCAGTATCTTTTAAAAATGATTTGCTAAATGCCATCAGTGGTTATAGGTAATATTTAAACATTTTTGATACATTAGATGTTATAGAATTCACCCACCCCTGAGACTATTGGTCTCCCTGGGGTATTTGTAAGGCACTTATGGACATTCTGAAGGGTATACTGGAATTTTTATATTCTCTATCAGGATATTGTCTATTTCTTGATCTGCAATGGTACCTCCTCTATGGAACTTGTTGACCAGTTCTTCTAATATTTTCTGTATTCTACTAGTGGGATCATTCCTTAGTTTTTACTTCTTCAAGTAATCTGAGATATTCTTTATCGTACTTCTTCTTGTCCTGGATCACAATGCTGCTATCATTGTCACTAGCTATAATTATTTCTGATTACACTTCTTTGAACCTTTTAACTTAATTCTTCCTATGTACCATTTTTCAAAAGAAAATGTGTAATAGAACACGAGGGCATGGATATAAACTGGAGGGTGGTAGATTCAAAAGAAATGTGCGGAAAAATTACTTCACTGAAAGGGTGATAGATAAGTGGAATATTCTCCCATCTGAGGTGGTTGAGGCCAATACATTAGAACAATTTAAACATACTAGGGATAAATATAAGGGTATCCTAAATTGTAAACCAAATTGAGGGTAAATAGGGTCTAGGGTCAGTATAGTTTTCAATAAAAAAAATGGGCAGACTAGATGGGCCATGTGGCTCTTATCTGCTGTCACTTTCTATGTTTCTATGTTCTTTTTACCATCTCTTAAGGTGTTAATCCAGTTCCCTCTTAGACATTGGGGATAAAACGTGGAATTATTCTTAAAAGGTTTACACTTTTCTTCCTCTATCTTACTACTTTTCTAAGTGACTAAAAGAGTTAAAAGGGGTAAAGAATTAAAGAACACAAACGAATCAAAGACATTGTAGAAAAATAACATTTTAGAATCTAAGAAGGATGGTAAATAATTAAGAGAACAAGTAAAGATATACAACTTAAATAGCCACACTCTAACATAAGTAGAAAAAAAGTGCCAGGTAGGGTAGGCAATTTTGTTGATTTTCAGAAATTAATTAGCAGGATTATTTTAAATAATCAAAACAGGATGCGTCATGTGCTCTCTATGCAGGGCCCCATTCCGTAATCTCTGCCAGGAGCTGAGATTTCACTTAATTGTGCGTAAAGAAACTTTTATTGTTTTACTAATAGTCTGCAAGGTTCATTTACACTCCATGGCATGAAAGAATGGCCAATGAGTGTTAAACTGAATGTGGACACATCTATATCTCCAGGAAGACATAAATACCTTAGAGACTGTGCAAAGTAGAGCAACTAAAATGGTGCATGGCCTGTGTCACACTACATACCAAGAGAGACAAGAGGAAGTAATCATGTATAGCTTGGAGCAGAGAAGAGCGACTAAAATGGTGCATGGCCTGTGTCACACACCATACAAAGAGAGACTAGAGGAAGTAACGTGTATAGATTAATGCAGAGAAGGAAAAGAGATATGATGTCAGGGTCAGGGTCAGTATGGTTTAAAAAAATATATATTGAGAAGACTGGATGAGCTCTGTGGTTCTTATCTGCTGTCACATTCTATGGACTGGCTCCAGACTTATGGAAAGGGGGCATTTTCTGATTGCTATTTATGGAACAAAACGCTGAAAGTGCATACTCAAGTGCAGCATTCCCAGGACAAATCTGCATCCTTTGGTCGGGGGGGACGGAGTGGTTAGTGAAAAGCTATTCCGCTACATGGGAAGAAGAAATATGCAGGACAGTGAGGATGTGCTAAGCGTCCTCCGTGCTATCCAGCACTTCAGCGATGTCCCCATTGTAAGTGAGGGCAGCACACAAGATTTAAGGAAGGGTCCAGGGATCATGTACCGGCCCTGACCCACACGGAAGGCTGGATTGAGACCTAAGTTTCTATATGTTTCTATATTAGTTTAAACTTTACACTATTTTAATAAAAAAAAAATTATATTACTATATTTTTAAATGCAATTCTGAAGACTAAAATGACATAACACATTTACTATATAGCAATAAAAAGATGGGTTTTCCTTGGTAACATGACAAGATAAGGTTAAATATGATTGATGTACAGTACAGAATGTCATACACGATGTATAGTACAGAATGTCACACACAGTAAGTGCATTGAATCAGCATCTCTACAGTAATCCAGTCATTAACATTAACATTTTTCTCATACCAGCTCAATAAACCAGCAAAGTAAAGGTGAACAAATGTGAATTCTCTAAAGCTGGCCTCTGGGTTAATACTGTCAAGAATAAAAATGTTGCTATACCACGCAGAGCTGCGGCAACACTCTAACATCTTTGTTTAAGTGCACACAATAGTTTGGTATAAATGCAAATGAAAAACATAAAACATGTGTGAATAATCATATAAACCAGTGCCCGAGGTCCAACGGTGGTGGTGTCCAATGGTGTGTTGTTCTAGTACTTTTCTCAGCACTGCATATTGGAGCTGCAAGCATGCTCAGCAGAAGACGTTAAACGTGTAAGTAAGAAAATCCAGTTCAAAGTCGGGTAGAAATTGCAGCCGGCATCCCAAAGAAATGGAAGAAGCAGAATTCAGCTCCTGAAGTTATACAAGTCAAATGGAGAGCAGGAACCAGCTCTATATGTTTCCCTTTGACAAAGTCACCTTCAGCGAAATGCTTCTTCCATTTCACCGGGATGCTGGCAGCAATTTCCCCCACCGATGGTCATCATTAGCCTGCTTGTGTTTGATGCTTTTTTTTTTTTTTTTCACAATTTGGTAAGTTGTTTATTTATTTGTTGATTATTTTATTAAACATGTTTATTGCACTTTGAAGAGTCCTTTTGTTTTACTTGTTTTTTAGATTACCTTATGTTCCCAAAGAAGAGTGCATTTCTATGTACCTATGTATAGTATTTCTCACCTCCTAAGGTGGTTAGGGTTAGGCTGCGGTTAGGCTAGGGTTAGGTCAGGGACTGGTTTAGGCTTTGGTTAGGGTTAGGCTGTGGTTTGCATTAGGCTAGGATTAGGGTTGAAGTTAAGCTGTGGTGGTATTACAGTCCGCCTGCCCGCTCAGACTCAACAACTGAGCTTTTCTGGCTACTAGTAATCCCACTGGCTAATTGACTTGCTGACAGGTGTCCTGGTTGCTAGGCAGCTAGGAGACCTCAGTGCCTTGTGCTGGGTGTGAGACACAGTCATTGGTCCTGGCAGACGCCGGGACATAGATCAGGGGTCTGGTCCAATACCTCCATCTGATTGGACAGCCTCTCCTGTAAATAGGTCAGCAGGGGCACATGGCTCCTGCTGATTATAGCGTCCTGCTACCCTACTCCTCGCTGTTCAGTTCTGTGCCCTGCCAGTTCCTTTCAGCTTGATCTCTGAGTGTCCCTTCCTGATTTTACCCCCTGTGTTTCTCTGTTCTCCCTTCATTGTCTTTGTCCCATTACCTAGTTGTGAGTGTGCTGATCTCTCCCTCTGGTCCTTCCTTCCATTGTTACCTTCCTTGTTATTTGCGTTTGCCTGTTTCTGGGAGTGGTTGCCCCCTGATTTGTCCCACTGTCTGTTGCAATGTTTATCAGTCTCTCTTTGGGTTCCGTGGCTTGTCCTGCCCTCTTTCATGCAGGCATAGTAGCCACCTCTGTGGGCCGTGACCTGCTGGTTACCTGCAGCCAAGGCTAACCTCACCATTAAAAGCTCTAATGAATACTAAGCCCCAATTAAACTCCACGCCCTGGTGAGTGGTTTCCTAACATGCGGTTAGGTTTTGGGGTAGAGGTAGGGGCAGGTTCAGACTGCGGTGATGATTAGTGTTTATTACTTTTAATTGTTGTCAACACTAAGGTTGACATAATAATAATACTGAACGGAAAAGAACCCAGTCGAGATTATTTGTATTGACATTAATACACTGTCTGACTTATGTTGTTGAGTGTATCAATAATGACCAAATTACATTCTAACTTGCATACCACACCCTGCTCATCCACGCTATGCACAGGCGACTGCTGCATCAGCTGGACTACTTACTAACACAGGAGATTTTGCCATGCTGTGATAACCCGCAGATGATTGTGAAGGAGACATGAGCTGTAATTTACCTGTGGCACTTTCGTTCATGTTAATCTTTTTAGATTGCTCTTTCCAGCACAAAACTAATTTGTAATATATTGATGTTAAGAATTTTTTCACTTGAGTTGAAGATGTGCCATTTTATGTTTTGATACTTCACTGGACTCTGAACTGAATTTGTAAGCAACCAAATTAGGAATTATTCCAGGGAGTCCTTATTGGCAGACAGACTTTCCCTTACTACTACACTATGGATATGAAACGAGTCTAGTTGTGAACTATTTACAGGTTCTCCAATCTCATATATGGAGAAGACTGGTATATCGACTGGTTCTCCAAACATCTGCTTATTTTTAATGTAGGGCACTTTTCACTTCATCTCCTTGTAGATTTAAAGGCTATTAGGACACTTTGTTGCTATTTTTGTTATGAATTTTACTTTGTATTTTTCACTATAATACACAATGCAGCCTGTCTCCTTATAGGTCCTTCCCCCCCTTAAGAGTCTACAGCAATGGTAGGCAGCATTTTCGGATTACCATGCTGTCTGCTAACAGGAATGGTCACCACATATCTGTGTAACAAGTGTCTATGGAGACATGGGCGGACCTAAACCTTTGAGACAGACCAGCCTCTTTATAAACTCTTGCCAATGGGATCAGACACGCTATTTCCTTGAGAAAGCCATATTCGGCAAAATGCATGTCAGTGGTAAGGGAGGGTCAAGGTGCACCTTGGTAACCCAAGGTTTTATTTTTCACTATATGTCTCCTGCTTTGTTGTTTAGATTTATCTATGCTGAGTATATATATCATGCGTGCTATATGTAACCTATTTATTCATCTCATTTGCAGTTGATCACTTTAGATTCTTTTGTGGGTTATTTGCAGATCAGTATAGGGACAGATAAACCCCTATTTTAAGGGTGAAGTTCCATCGTGAGGCAGCAGGCACTCTTAGGGCTCAGATTATGAATTTTGTAGATTAAGGAGCTCCATTGGTGTCATTTGTATCATTTATCCTGTTATCAGGATGGTCATGCACAAATGTTTGATGCTTAAAAACATAAGTGTGATGTGATTAGTTTTGTCTTATGTTGGCCACATCTACTATTGTGCTATTCCACAGAGCATCCTGATTGATTTATCACAATTATATTTCTGATATTATAGGAGAAATTTAGTGTTTATGATTGTCTTTTTTGATATTTCATTTAATTTAAACAATATTAAAATTCTATATTAAACATAATTATCAAATCCTTTTGCTTTAGGTTATTTAGGTGATCTCACTTTGGATAGATAAATTATCTTCACAATTTAATTGGTTTGCACTTTAAAAGACGTAGCTTTGTTCTCCTTTCTTGGAGAACTTCTTTCTGTCTTTATAATTATTTTTGAACCTTTTAAAAAAAGCACCCACCCTATATAATCGGGCTAATTTTTTTCTATTTCCAGTCTGTGCGGTAATCCCTTTTCCCTATTCCCTCTCTTACAATTATACATGAGTCATACACTTTCTCTGTATGACATTGAATGGGTGACTTCAGCTCCATTGTCTGATGTTAGGATAATAAATAAAGTTAAAAAATAGGTCACACAAAATGGAAAATCTGCTTTAATATAAACAAAGCAAAGGAAATGCCCAGCAACACTACCATTAATCAGTAACACACTATACCATTCTATCTGTAACATACACACAGGATAGAGATTGCCCCAGCAACACTGCCATTACTCAGTAACACACTATACCATTCTATCTGTAACATACACACAGGAAAGAGAATGTCCCAGCAACACTGCCATTACCAGTAACACACTATACCATTCTATCTGTAACATACACACAGGATAGAGAATGTCCCAGCAACACTG
>WWET01007304.1:0-15911 GCA_011038615.1 Limnodynastes dumerilii
GTAGGGATGGGATGTTTGTGCTTCCTTCCAGGTGCAGATATCTGGTTGGATTGGAGAAGGAGATATCTGAGATACTTAGGGCTATATTTACCAACTTAATTTTTAGGAGATAATGTCTGTTTTTACAGTAAAATGGACATTATCACCTAAAAATGGTCAACTTACCATTAACAATAATGCATTCGTCATGGAAATCTGCTGTTTCCATTGCGATGCACATACACTTCATAAATCTTATTATCAATTCGGCACCGATTATCATTCGGCACCGAAGGTAAATATAACGCTCAGGATGGCGTTAGTGCCTTCATACCAGCGATATCCCCATATTCCCCCCTTTTGCTCCCCCTAATAGCTATTAGGGGGAGGAAAAGGGGGGCATGTATGGGGACACCGCTGGCATAAAGGAGTATGAACTAATGTTACAAAAAAAATAAAAACATTTTTTATTGAATTAAAAAAATAAAAATAAATGAATACATTAAAAACATTAAAACTTGTAAAATAAAATAAGAAATAAGGAAAACTCACCTGTCTGGGAGATGCGTCCAACTCTAAAGATTTTAGCCCCGATATGAAGACCCTGCCATGCACAGTGTTTTTTCATATTGGGGCTTGAAATTTCAAAGTCCTGCAATGCAGTCTCTGCGCATGCGCAGGACTTCTTTCATATGAAATAAGAGATCATCATGGGACCTCGCAGGACCTCACCGGAGGGGTGAGTATTCGTAAATTTTAAAAGAGAAGCTGCCGGGCTCGCTGTGATCACACGCGTGCCTGGAGCAGCAATGTTCCCAGGGGAATGTAAGTAATGGTATAGGTATTTGTCAGATCAACCATGAGCCCTTTTCCACCAGAGAGTTAATTGGCTACTCCTCTTTCTGGAAAGCATTCAGACATTTCCTCCCTGTTTGTACATTGAAATCACGCATACTAATAAGTTACTCTTCTGAGGTTCGGGAGTGATTGACACCTTTAAGGGGAAAAGTAGACATCACCCTTCTCCTGACATCATCAAGGAGCAACTGACAGCTAGACCAACCGGTGGGTGTCTGCAAGACGTTATTCTTTTTATATCTTTACATCGTTAAAACAATAAGAGTGTCAAGAAATGTAGGGTCTTGGCAACTTGATATATGAAATCACTAACATCTGTCTCTGGACATCTTTTTTAAGACTGTTTGCCATTTCCTAATTATGTATTATTTTTTATCTTGACGGTCAACCTAATTGAGTTCTGGAATGAGCATTACCAGGGTTAATAGCCTTTGAGGTGGGTTACAAAGCTTAAAAATCCTTCAGCTCTAAAATTGTCTGAAAAAAGTAACTTTTGCTTCTGTTTTATTTCTTAAGATATGGTCAGTAAAATGTTTTAGTGGTGAGACAGTGGATGCCCCTATATAATTGATTTTTGTTTCTCCTACACCCACCCTGAGAAATACCATATCATTAGCCATCTAAAGAACATTAATTATAATTATATAATTATTAATTATTAATTATTTAATTTCTAAATATATAGAGCATGAAACTATCAACCAGTCAAGCCTGTGAGCCTAATCCAGGTAAGGATATTTCCTTCCAGAAAACATCTAAACACAATATAAATAAACCAGATTAACCCCATCAAATCTACTAACAAGGACAGCAATAATCTTAGCAATCATTTGACATCATTTTGGTGCAAGAAGACACAAAAGAGGTTAATACTTGGGCAGTAGAAATAAGAAATAACATGACAATTGAATTACAAGCCTCACAATTTAATTGCCTGCCTATTTCTTCTATCCCTCACCATCTACTCAGAAAGAAGAAAAGAAATTATGAAACCTGTTTAGCACGAATGAAAGGCACTTGAAAATGAAGAGAGAAAAACGCAGTTAATCTGCAGATAACAGAGCTTTATTTTTCTCCCATCAAGATTTCCTATCAAGACGGGATTGTGTGCAGAAAAGCAATGACGTGGCTTTCACTTTAATCCACAAAACTTCCAACATACTACTCCATTCTACATGACCAAGCACACTTCATGGTGTTCAGTCCAACAGAGCTGAATACTGAGCTTAGAATTAACCCCTAACAACAGCAGTACAGTCAATATCACTAGACGCTATTTAAAGAAATTATATCACATCATCCTACTGCAATATAAAATGAACCATAATGCAAAAGAACCTTGGTTAGGATTAAGGTAAGAAAGAAATATATAAAAGAGAGACAGGTACAATAAAATGCAATAAAGAAACTTTATTAATAACTAAACAATAACAAAAACTGTTCTCTGTGGATACCAACAATCTGCATTTCATGGTGGCTGTGTTATAGCATGAAAAATGACACAATTTATTCAGTCCCAAATAAACATCTTAATTTGGCAGGTTAGAGAAATGTTTAAGTGGTTGAAGTGGCCATGCGAAAATGCCACAGTTATTTAGAAATACAGAGAATTGGTATTCCCTGTATGTACTGTACAATACCCCTGCGCATGGTGTGCTAACAAGTGGTTATAACTAATATATGTAAACAGGGCCGGACTGGGACTAAAAATCAGCCCTGACATTTCAACGCACACAGGCCCACCTTCTGTGGCTCAGACTACTTGAATGACTGCATCGTTTGCTAAGTGGCACAGTCACATAAGTAATGACACGGCCACTGAAACAAACATTCAGCAAGGGGCTGTGTAAGTTGTTCATACCCTTGCTGCCACACCAAATGTAGTGTTCATATTACCATGTATCAATAATTAATTATTTGAAAAAATGTACGGGCAATTTCAAAAGTTTGATGTGCAGTCTTTATACCTGATATTGTGCAATATATATATATATATTTTTTTTTTTTTTTTTTTTTATAGTGAGAAATGGCACTCTATCTTCACACACCACAAGGTGCATAACTTGCTGCGGTGCCAATGTAAAAAAGACATCCAAATATCACCAACGTTTCAGAGACCTTTTGTCACTATCTTTAGGGACCAAAATTACATTATTGTTGCTACAAAGCCTGCTGAGCTACAAAGCCTGCTGAGTGCCCGTTTCTCTATGATATTTGTATACATAGAAACATAGAAAGTGACGGCAGATAAGAGCCACATGGCCCATCTAGTCTGCCCATTTGTTTATTGAAAACTATACTGACCCTAGACCCTATTTACTCTCAATTTGGTTTACAATTTAGGATATCCTTATATTTATCCCAAGCATGTTTAAATTGTTCTACTGTATTGGCCTCAACCACCTCAGATGGGAGAAGATTCCACTTATCTATCACCCTTTCAGTGAAGTGAAGTAATTTTTCCATACATTTCCTTTGAATCTACCACCCTCCAGTTTATATTCATGCCCTCGTGTTCTATTACACCTCTTCTTTTGAAAAATGGTACCCTATATATATATATATATACACAGACACACATACCTATATGGATATAAAAATAAGTTAACTTGCCTTTTTGTTTCTTCTTATTTTTTTATTTTCTTCTTTCTTCCTTCTGGCGTCTGGCGGAGGGCACAAAATTGTATCTTATGCCCCCATGTTTAAATATCTACTATTACATCTATCTTACTACGCGCACACACACACACACACACACACACACACACATATATTAATTATACATATAGGGCACCCAGCAACATCCAAATATAATATGCTTAAAAATTTAATAAACACAAAGAGATCATTAAAGCTGAAATTTGTACACATTTTATTCAACAAAAATAAGCTAAAATGTATATAAAGAACTGTCCATACATCCACCTGGGATAAGTGTCTACAAACTCCTACAATGTATATACAAATCCAAGTGTCACACTCCAGAGTATAATTCCCAGTGGCGCACCCAGGGGGGGTTTCTGGTTGCCCAGAACCCCCCATGATTGAAAAATTTAAAAATGAAAAAAAATATTGAAAAATTAGCACAAAAAAAAGGAGAACATTCAAAAAGGGGCATGGCTTTGTGGGTGCCACGAAAGGGGCGTGGCTTAGAGGCCATGTGATCCGGACAGATATGGAGGAAGATAGTCCTAGTCTGTGCTGCTTTAGGTAAGCAGGTGGGAATGGTGAATGGGTCACTACAAATACAACAGTGCTTATGCACTGACACAGGATCTGTACATTGTGTAATGTGCTCTACAAATACATTGTATACTGCTATTACTATTAGATCTGTTCCTTCAATATAAAACTACTATTTTACTGTGTGAAAGAAGTAACTTATAAATCACCTATAAAAAAAATCAGAACAGCACTCTGTTACAGCCAATAACCAAAGCTAAATTTTTATTATTTTCAAATCTACATTATAAACGTCCTGCTTTCATAGAGAACGTTAATGGGCATCTTACATGTCCTGGCAGCCAGATAGTACAACCATATTATCAGTATTGTCATTTTACATATGTTTTATATTTAACAGTGCATCATATTAAGTAGCTCTTCACAATTTTGTACACATCAACCTCTGCCACATGTCTAATTCCCTAACACACATACACACACATACAGACACGCGCTAGGGGTAATTTTTGCCTCGTGCAGTATGACATTGTGGGCGGGTCAGAAGAAGAGCTTGGGCAGGACGCGGCGGAGCTTATTTGCCACGTTTTCGGGCTCCAACATGTTTGCAGCTATGATAATATACCCCAAATGTATTACACACATTGGAAACCCCCCCTTTCAAAATCCTGCGTTTGCCACTAATTCCAGCAGCTAAAAGAGATCCACGTCTCTAACACTATGTCCCATGAAACTCACGGTGGAGGGGAGGCAATAACAGCTATTTTGCATGTGATACTTTGTAATGTTTTATGTACTGTTCAGTCCCATGCTAATAATCTAATAACAGCTTATGGTTTTTGCTATAACAAGCTATGGCCTTCTAACACCAGTTTCCAGCCAACTATTAGTTAAAATTAGCTATTTTATTAATCTTTTAATTCTCTAGATTTGTGTATGCCTGTTAGGTTAATAACTCTGGTTCATTGTTGATGTTATGCATTTTGATGTTTTGTGTTTTACTGGCCTCCAATTATTCATACAAATTAGTGAGGCAAGAGGAGTACTTATATCTCGGACATCCAATGTGTCTTGCAAATACCCCCTGACGAAGTCCTGGTGACGAAATGCGTATGGGCGGGGCACAACATCCAAGCCTCCGAAATTCAAGCCTCCTGGTCTCCTTCTCCACTGTAAGCTATAGATGGTACACTTAGGGCCTCATTCATTAAAAACGATTTTGACCTGCGATTTTGCATCACGGGCCATCACGGCGATATAGGTGCGATTTTTTTAAAAAAAAATTCAAATTCATTAGAACATGATTTGATCGTGATTTCTTCAATCTCAGGCGACGGTGTGCGATTTTTAAAGGGCTAAATCACGGTGGTTTTCATTAGAAAACCACCGCGATTAGCCCTTTAACAAATCGCGGCAAATCGCGTGAGATAGAAAAAAACCTAAGTGCTGCATGGCTGAAAGCCTTAGCCATGCTGTACTGATGGAACTACAAGGATCAGCAAAGCTGATCCTTGTAATTCTATCAGCACAACATGGTTAGACTTCTAAAGCCTTCAATTCTTCTTAGTAGGATGTCTTCTGGACTTTTCTTCTTAATTGGATCGTCTTCTACTGTTGCCACAACGCAGGAACGCTTCTTAACTCCATCGGGCTGCTGCTTATGACGATCAGGTCACTAGGGGGCAGTGTTTTTATAGTGGAGAAACAGTAGAGGACCAATGAAACTGACATCATCTCTACTCTAAAAACACTGCCCCCTAGTGACCTGATCGTCATAAGCAGCAGCCCGATGGAGTTAAGAAGCGTTCCTGCGTTGTGGCAACAGTAGAAGACGATCCAATTAAGAAGAAAAGTCCAGAAGACATCCTACTAAGAAGAATTGAAGGCTTTAGAAGTCTAACCATGTTGTGCTGATAGAATTACAAGGATCAGCTTTGCTGATCCTTGTAGTTCCATCAGTACAGCATGGCTAAGGCTTTCAGCCATGCAGCACTTAGGTTTTTTTCTATCTCACGCGATTTGCCGCGATTTGTTAAAGGGCTAATCGCGGTGGATTTCTAATGAAAATCCCTGCGATTTAGCCCTTTAAAAATCACACACCATCGCCTGAGATTGAAAAAATCGCGATCAAATCGCGTTTTAATGAATTTGAATTTACATGCATACTTTATTTTAGGAATGTGGGGGGTTAATGTATGTTTTGTGGATTTTTTTTTTTTCTACACACTACACGCAGCGCTGCATGGTGAGAATTCTAACCATGTTGTGCTGATAGAATTACTGATTCTTGTAGAATTGCTGATCCTTGTAGTTCCATCAATACAGCATGGCTAAGGCTTTCAGCCATGCAGCGCTTAGGTTTTACACAGACAAAAACACATGTCTGTTATACGGACATGTGTTTTTGTCAGTCCCGATAGCCAAAAAAAATAGAATCGCATCTCTGTGGCTGTGATTGGTTTTTTTTGTGATTTCTAGGCGATTTCACCGTGATTCGGTGAAATTGCCCTTAATGAATAACAAAATTGCTATCTTTAACATAAAAAAAAATCAGGACCGTGATTACAATACACTCAAATCGTGTGATTTGGAGCTTAATGAATACTGTTTGGTGATTTTAAGCCCCAAATCACACGATTTGAGGCGATTTAGGCAAAATCGTTCTTTATGAATGACGGCCTCAGTCTTGGTTCTCAGGACACTGGAACACAGACTTTCTGAATTCATACCGGGTTTGGCCCACTTTTCATACTCGTTTAGAACCAGCCTGACTGCGGTTCTATCCCATCTGGTACGCTAAATGATTTTACTTATCTGTCTGTCTTTTATCTGTATGTTGGTGAAAATGAACGCTACCGCACCATGGAGGGCCCCCTTTTCTGATTTTATATATATATATATATATATATATATATATATATATACACACTTTTTACACGTATTTTAATAAGCATAAGTAGCTAGGTATATAGTAAATATCTGTAATAGAAATAAAAAAATCATATATTTTCAACTGATGGTGTACACACACACACACACACACACACACACTCGCACATACAGACACACACACTCGCACATACACACACACACACATACACACACAGATATTAATGTAAAAAATAAATACAAGTTGAACTGATTTTTTCTAAAAACTTGTCTCCAGTGGTGGACAGTGACATTAAAAGCACTGGTGCAGGGGGTACAGCTACTACAGGGCTCAGAAGAAAGGGGGCCAGCAGCTGAGAGCTGCTAGCAATTTATTTATAAACAGAACTTAGGACTGATAAATGGAATACTGAGATATATTTGGGGTTGGATAAGTTACATAAAAACAGTTTTGGATGAATTTGTTTTTTTTTTTCAGATTATTACTCAGATCTGGATTAAAAGAGAAAGGAAGACAGAGCGAACGGTCCTATCAAAACAGGGCTGTTCCCTACGGGGACCCACACTCCTGGTTTAGGTATCCGTTATGTGTTCCCAAGAACTTACGATATTGATAGAAATAAGTTGAAAGCTGGGTGGCCTTAGATAAGATCTGCTCATGAGCAATCAAAACTGGATTGGAGATCTAGAATACTGAAAAATATATTCAACAGGGATAGAGAGCAGGACCACAGGAATACAAGAATGCAGGAGGTTTGCATGCTGGATCACAACTGGGATTGCAGACTGGAAGCAATAGGAATTGCAGACTGGGTTCAATAGTAAATGCAGACTAGAGACAATAGGAATTGCAGACTGGAGGCAATAAGAATGTGTTGTCATTAATATGTAAACTGACAAATTTTGGAGCTGTTGTATATACTTTGCTGCAGCAGTTCCTCCCATCAGCCATTGTGGAGCGCAGATGTGGGAGCTAAGATGTGGGAGCACAGAAAATTGGGGAGCTAAGTAATGTTCGTAAGCATTTGCTCCTTGTGTCATACTAGTCACAATAATGCATGACTGGTCATGCTGTCTCCAGTAGTCCCTTTCAGCCCCAGGCCAATGTGGCGCTTAATCCGGCCCTGGCTGAAGCCATGAGAATTATACAGGATACAAGCTGTTCTTGGACAGCGCAGAAATTTTAATTGGTCATCATTTGCTTTGATTGGCTGCTGAGGTCATATGCTCATTTTGATTGGTCCTGGTACACCATGTGACGTTCCCCAATATGGCAGCCTTATGAACTGGAGAACGCAGCTGACAGATGCTTTAGGGAGCGCAGAAGGCCAAAGCTGAGACACAGGCTAAGGATGGCTGGATCACAGAGAGTAAGAGCATGACCAGGACCAGGACCAGTTAAGGTAGTTGACAGGCAACCATGGATGTGGTAAAAACTGAGATTTGTAACACACTGGATAAGGCCCATACACCTTCACAAGCAAATGGGTATTATATTTAATTATATATTATTTTTTTTCTAATTTCAACAATTAATGCAGCACTTTACGATTCTTATATTATAAAATATTGTACCTTGATAGATTGTATACATTGGTCCATTCATGGAGAGATTTTACTAACTTGGATGACTTCTGGAATATATATTTGCATGCTTACCAATACCACAAGCTCTTCAATTACTGGGTATGTAAATGCAAAGCTGCAAATAAGAGGTTAAAATATTACATTGGATATGTAGTGAAATGAAGCCAAATTGCTGCCTATAGCTGGTTAATAAAAGAAAAGTTTAAAATGTGCTTCAAAAAATAAATATTAAAGTTAGTCAGTCATAAGCTAAAAAGCCAGAGACATAAAAGTAGGTTAATGGTTTGTGTGATATTTGGAACAATCTGTGCTGTCTCTCTCACATTGCAATTACTTGCCACATCAGAACAGTGGAATTAGAAAAGATCAATGGCTGTTCTCTGCACTGAGACACATGGCACCATGATTGAGGCAATTGAAAAGAATATTCTGGTTACACCTTACTTTGCACTATATATTTTCCTTCTAATTATGACCAATGATTGGTTGGCTTTTGCCTTACAATAATAAAACTTACATTTGCCTATGGGATGTTGAATGATTTAGGGTCACTTGGAGCTCTGAAGGAAATATTGGAGAATAAAGAACCACAGAAACAACAGTTTCTTTTCTAAATTAATTTTATAATGAGGTTAATATATCAGTGTCATTTTATTGTGACTTCCAATATTTGGTGGGTAAAATTTATTAGACAAGTATCTCAGTCCTTTAAATAGAATTCAACAATAACACTATATTTATGAATTTAATGAATAATAATAGATAGGCAAAAGTATTATTTCAAAGTAGCATTTATTAGTATTCTTTTAAACTTTTATTCTGTATTCTATTCTACTGTTCCATTTTGGTCAGGGTCATTATGCTACTGTAATCCAAGAATCCATGCTCCTTGGGCAAGCCTCAGAGTTTGCTTTCTTGAAGCAAGGATTTCATTCTCAAGTGATGTCTACAGCTTCTCTTGCTCTGTGCATCCTATCCTGAGATGGAAATTTGTTTGACCACATAACATTGAAGAGAGATGCTTACTGAATCGTGACCATCCCTATGGTAATGAAAGGTAATGCTGTCTCAGGAGACAAGTGGATCTTCTGGAAAAGCAGTGAATTCTCTTTAATTGATACAATTCATTGATAGAGCATGTAACAAGGGCTCTTGCTATCATTATTTGAACATGGAAGTCAATTAGTGCACTGTTCAATCCACTAGCCATAATTTGTTTTATTTATACATTTATCTATATTTTTCCAAATGTACATTAGATCAAGAAGATCACTATGGGCCAGATCCAGACCTACGTTCGGTTGACATTTCAACGTGTAACGTATTTACGCTTTCGTAATTACTATGCACTCCCCTAGGCACTCCCCTAGGTCGTACGTATTTTTGCAGTTTTACGCTTGCCAAACCCTACCCTAACTTTTCCAAGTGTAACTGCTGTCGGCCGTAATAGCGGAACATACTTACGCGCCTAAGTACGCCCACACTGTACAATTTAAATGCCTCACCCGAAGCATGATTATGGGTGTCGTATGGCTGGCACGCACCTTCATTCGTAGTTACGCTGTTGATCATAGGCTCGTAAGTAAGTTCAGAGTTTCTGGTCATAACATATGCTGCGTGCATGCGCAGAACATGGAAAGCAGCGTTTTTACGACTACGGAGAGCATAATACGCTAGCAGGCATAGGTCTGGATCTGAACCTATATCACTATCACATGGTTTATCACGGGCCCCACCCTGCATACAGAAGCAGAGCCTTACTTCTAAAATGTACTTAACAGAGTTAAATTAGTATTGCAGTAATAAGTTTACTGAGAAGCAATTATCAAAAGTGTAGTTTTAAAGTACAAACAATAATAATCTATATAGTGCTTTCATCTGTTCCTCTTATAGGATTGCTAATAACCCTGTTGAGTTCAGCTGGGTTAAAGCAGTAAATGATAGTAAGAAAGCTTTCTATTGTTCATTGGGGAGGTAGCTCATCATCTCACAAAAAATATTCTTGTCCCCTGCATGGTAGAGTATATTTCCCAGAGTGGGTAAGGTAGAGTCCATTAAACTACCAGGGTGTGCTTTGGCACTGAGGCTTGCGTAATGACAAAAGTCTGTGAGACTGGGGCTGTTCAGTTTCGAAGGCCACCTCTCCACTGGGCTTCAAGGGCCTGATTCAGAGATCCGATATTAATGATAGTTCCGTGCGTATATTTAGGATCGGATCGATTTTGCTTCAACTGCGCATGCGTAGTAATAATACAACACTATGTGCATTGAAGATAAGGTCGGAAATGCCTTAAGGTCGGACTTGTGAATCGGACGGGGAAGATTCCGACCCTAAGTGCGGCGGAAATATAGGATTTGCATAGAAATGGGCGGAGGGAGGAATTGAGATGAGGGGAAAGTGGGTTCGCTTACAGAGTTATGGCCCTAAATATACGCAACTAATACACATAAGGCCGGAAATGAGTGCGGCCAGATAGGGCAAGTCAAGGGAAGTTTAAGTCCGGCCGGGGTTTGTGAGGGGAGTGACTGTTTTTTCAGGTGGGTGTAACCTGTTCCGACCTGCCACTTAATTGTGTATATTTGCGGCCCGATCGCCGACGGATCTCTGAATCAGACCCCAAGTCTATAAAGACATAGGACCGGATTCACACTTAAGAAGCTATGGCTTCTTAAGCGCAGTCTATTAAGAAATGACCTACATCAGAGATCCGTTTTCTCAGCTGGTTCCGTGTGTATTTTTACAATCGGACCAACTGCGCATGCGTAGTAACTTTATTTAAGTAGTTAATGTAGACTATACGAGCGGAAGTGCCTTATGGACGGACCTGTGAATCGCACGTTGGTGGATATGGACGTATATGCAACGCAAAAATACGCTTGGGAAAATTGAAATAAAAATGGGCGGGGGGAGGCATTTTAATGTTTTAATGAAGGAAAGTGGACGCGACTATCATGAATCGCATATTCGCACAGGAATGCACTGTGCGTATGTCTCCTCCGTACGTGCAATTCATGTCATGCCCTATTTTATTTGCCGTTTATTTAAATAGTGGGTACTTGTGCTAGTACTGGCTCTTCTTTCTTGGCTTTCCCATCCTGTGTTTAGCATTGTGAAGATGAACATTAATTTTTTTCTTTCAGACGGAATGGTTGGTCGGTTGGTTGCCACCTCCTATAGAGTGAGATGTGTAAGTTGTTAATGACAGGTGGAGGTTAGACCATAGCTTTTTGTCTGTTTATAAGTTTGCTAAGTATTGCCAAAACTATTTAGTATGGTAATCACCCATAATGGTATGTGCATGACTTTCAGTTTGTTGCGGCATTTCCATATATGAACCTTTTGTATGGAAAACCATACATTTGTGAGTTAAAAAAACACCAAAAAGGGTCAGCACTCCAATATATTGAAATAAATATTTGAATTTTATATTCCAAAAAGTAAAAAAAATAAAGCACCAATATTATGCGACACATAAGAATAACTATGTTTAATATAAGAAGATTTCATAAAGTGTGTGCATGTGTGTTTGTAAAACCATTGGTAAGAAGTATACTTGTTGATTGCAACATAGGTCTACAGATTTAACCAAAGAGCGTGGAAAGACTTTTGTATTTTATTGCTGCTATTTTGTTTTTTAATTATTACCAAAAGAAAACACAACTGCCTGAATACACAACAAGGTGCAATACCTTCTTTTAAAACTTATAATACAAAGTGTTGCAAACTCTTAAAGATATTTATTGGCTGCTTCCGTGCTTCCAAGATGAATCCATTTTTCTGTCTGACAAGAGTAATCATTTGAATTTAATATGTATTAATGAGACCTATTTATTTTCTTATTTAAGGGAAGCTTGCTATAGATTCTTAAAGTTAACAGCTGCTTAGAGGTACTGCATCCTTTATCATGGCAAACACTGTTTGAAATCCATTAACATTAACCGTGAGATGTGTTTAAATATAATGTTCCTTGTTAGATACTGCAACTTTGTACTGGCTCGCAACACATTTTTTTGCAAGTCACTTTCACAAAAGGGTAATAAAAATCTCAATATTTTCTCTGTGTTCAGGTTCTCTTAAAGCCATCTGCTCTGTTTCACCATTCCCTGTATTTCAGAACTACATTGCAGGCACACTGAGAAATGTGGATGTCATGGTAACACGAGGTAGTCAGTTTTGTTCATGAAAACTGTGGTTTATAATACAGATTTGACACGCTTACAGGAATAGCAGGGGAGGATGCAGTGGAGACTAAAAGTGTGGTTAGAAAGCCAAATGTGGATTCAGTGCAGAAAAGCAGATCGAATGCATAAAATAACTTAATAATTGGTTACGTGACAACTGTTTTTGTATTCAGTGTTACCAATATAGCAGGTATGCAACAGAAGACATGAAAAAGTATGTATGGCTAAAAAAAGCAACCTGATACCTAATAGTTGTGCTATATGATATCCTACACAAATTTTTGGGCACCTTACTGCAGATGCACCAGGTAAACAGCAGAAGATGTTGGGAATACCAACACAGGACTGACTATGCCACTGACTAGCGAACAACACAGATGACTACAGTAAGACTGGCACAAACCCCCCCTATGTAACTACCAACACCTTTGAATCAATCCCTGTACCATACACGTGGTTCAGTGTCCTCCCGGACAAGGCAGGTTAAGAACTCTTTTTGTAGAGATAGTGCCCTATGACCGCTGGGCAGCGCTGTGCCATATTTTCTGCAAGCTGGGACCCAACCTGCTATTAAAATAATAAACAGCATATAACGTTGGACATGGATGACAACTTGTCACAATGAAATAAGAGGCCTCACATCAGACAGAACAAGACACTGTCTCCTGGGGTAAGCCACCCTCTGGGCTCAAAGCCATTGGTTTAATTGAAAAGAAACCAAGCAAAGCATATTATATTTTAACCCTTAAGAACATACTAATTGTTCATTGCTCAGTGTAGTAACCTTTCCAAATATAATAATAGCAACAGTTCCAAATGGTCGAAGCCTATGCTTAACTCTGTTTCATATAAAATTCTAATTATGTTGATTATGTAATGAAAAATGTAGAAGGATGTTTTAAAAGTTTTGGCGGCAAAATCATTAAAACGGTGCATGCAGCTGCTTGTGTGTCGAATCCGATGCGTTAGTACTTCATCTGCGCTGGTTGTGATGGCACTGCTCGACTTGTGGCGCTGCTTAGCTTGTGATTGGTCGTTTGGTCGCGTGTGAGTTGATGTGAGTTCCCTCACCTTTTTTTCTTACAAAAAAAAACACTGTCTGTAACAGTTTTTACCAGCTCCAAATGCAATATACTCAGGGCCGCCTTCAGAATTTCTGGGGCCTGGGACACACCAGTCAGCAGGGGCGTATCTAGGGTAAATGGAACCTGGGGCAAAGCCCAAAAGTGGGCCCCCCTGGTTAAATTTTATTTTTCTTGATATATATCTCTCTTGGTATGCAGTAGTCATGATTGTGCCCCTCTTGTCCATAGTGCAGCCTCTCATGTCCTTAGTGCAGCCCCCTCATGTCCATAGTGCAGCCCCTCAAGTCCTTAGTGCAGTTCCTCATAGAGTTTAAGTTCTTAGTGCAGCCCCATCATATAGATTCAGTCCTTAGTGCAGCCCCTCATGTTCATTGTGCAGCCCCTCATGCTTATGTCCATAGTGCAGCCCCTCATGTCCATAGTGCAGCCTTTCTTGTGCATAGTGCAGCCTCTCATGTCCTTAGTGCAGCCCCCTCATGTCCATAGTGCAGCCCCTCAAGTCCTTAGTGCAGTTCCTCATAGAGTTTAAGTTCTTAGTGCAGCCCCATCATATAGATTCAGTCCTTAGTGCAGCCCCTCATGTCCATTGTGCAGCCCCTCATGTCCATTGTGCAGCCCCTCATGCTTATGTCCATAGTGCAGTCCCTCATGTCCATAGTGCAGCCTCTCTTGTGCATAGTGCAGCCCCTCATGTGCTTAGTGCAGCCCCCTCATGTCCTTAGTGCAGCCCCTCATGTCAATAGTGCAGCCCTTCATGTCCATAGTGCAGCCCCTCATGCTCATGTCCTTAGTGCAGCCCCTCAAGTCCTTAGTGCAGCCCCTCATATAGTTTAAGTCCTTAGTGTAGCCCCTCATAGGGCCTGATCCAGAGCTACGGCCGCAAGCGAGCGTACGCTCATCGTAAGCGAAAATTCGTGAAAAAAACCGCACTACGCATGTGCAGTATGACAACTTCCGGTCGACCGAAGGACATGAGCGTACAGCGAGCGAATGTTCAGCGTATTTTTCGCTCAAGGGGCGTGCGTTTTTTACGACGAGAGTCTGGACGCTGGAGTTACTACACAGAGGCGGGGATAGCCATTTAAATTGTACAGTAAGGGCGTGCTAAGCCCAGTACGACCAGCGTATCGGTACGAAAATTCGCACATACGCTGGAAAATCTTACTGTAGGGTTCAGCCGGCGTAAGCAGGTACAATCAATGGGAGTGTTATGGGCGTGAAAGTTTATACGCCCGGGCGATCATACGCTACGCTCGCGGGCGATTGCGGTCATAGGTCTGGATCAGGCCCATAAAGTTTAAGTACTTAGTGCAGCCCCTCATGCTCATGTCCTTAGTGCAGCCCCTAATGTCCATAGTACAGCCCCTCATGTCCATTGCGCAGCCCCTCATGTCCATAGTGCAGTCCCTCATGTACATTGTGCAGCCCCTCATGTCCATAGTGCAGCCTCTCTTGTGCATAGTGCAGCCCCTCATGTGCTTAGTGCAGCCCCCTCATGTCCATAGTGCAGCCCCTCATGTCCATAGTGCAGCCCCTCATGTCCATAGTGCAGCCCCTCATGCTCATGTCCTTAGTGCAGCCCCTCATGTCCATAGTGCAGCCCCTCATGTCCTTAGTGCAGCCCCCTCATGTCCAGAGTGCAGCCCCTCAAGTCCAGAGTGCAGCCCTTCATATTGTTAAGTCCTTAGTGCAGCCCCCAATTGCAGCCAAATCAACTTACCCACTAATTGGTCTCTCCTCGCTTACCTCCGCAGCAAACTCTCTGCATTGTAAGTGACGCGGACGCGACCTTGGAGTCACGTCAGCGTCTTTACTTACCCACGCACCACCGCTGGCACCTGCTCCAACCTCCGACGGGAGAAAAAGCCCTGGGACTCTTTACTAATGTAAGTTTTGTAGGACTCATGCCCGATTGCGCCCACATCACCTGGGCACCATTGGAACCTGGGGCACGAGCCCTACAAAACCCACATTAGTTACGCCTCTGCCAGTCGGACCCGTCCCCTATGTGTCTTCAGTGTGACATGTGGACGGGGACCCGCAGACCTGTGTTACCATCTGTCCGGTGCGCAGGGAAATTCTTCCCTGGGCATTGGCCCTGTAATGATAGTGGGCCCCCGTCAACTGCGGGCTTGGGACAGAAGTCCT
>WWET01007304.1:34160-45991 GCA_011038615.1 Limnodynastes dumerilii
GTCATCATTTAAATAAAAGGCTGCCCCCTAGTGACCGAATGGTCATTAGGAGCAGCACCGAAGCCGAGGAGGAGCCAGTGAGCGCCGTGTCAAGAGCAGAAGAGCCAGAGCTGAAGACAGGGAGCCCACTTCAATGAACCGGAATGTACACATGGTAATGTTTATTGTCATTTTTTCTGCACACACTAATTTTTTTTTTACATACACCTCACAGCGCAGCATGCTTAGAAACCTTAGCATGCTGACGCTGATACAGCAACATGGCTAAGCAATGCTTAGCCATGTCGTTCTATCAGCACAGCATGCCTAAGGCTTTTAAGCATGCTGCAAGTAAAGATTTTTTACATCTCACGCGAGTTGCCGCGATTTTGTCAGGGATAAATCGCGGTGCTTCTCAATAGAAAAGCACAGCGATTTACACCTTTCAAACTCACAGCATCTCGTGAGAGTTTGAAAAAATTGCATTTAAATCGCAGCTTAGTAAATTCCGTGAATTCACGCTGCAAATCGCATAAAAAGTGCGGCGAGACGCTGCTAACTGATTTTCAATAAAAAAATTGCGCTTTTTAAATAGACCCCTATAGATTTGAAACGAATCTGTATAGGATCTGTATAGCAAATAAGTTGAGAGGTGTAACACAGTCTATACAAGTTGAATATTTCATAGTTATCATTGTTTAAATTGAATTCTTATCTGTATTTTTTATTTATAATAAATGTTATAAAATTAATTATAAAAAATGATATTTTAAAGCAAAAAAAATAAACAAAAAACAATTAAACCCTAAAAATAAAAATATCTGAAAATTTAATATCTAAGGACCGTATTCAGACTTCCGTTTTCACGGCAACTCCCGTGCGTATTTCAACTGCGCATGCGTAGTAACTTTTTGTACGTAGTTGATGTAGACTATGCGCACAGAAGTGCCTAATGGACGGACATATGTTAGGCACGAGTGTACATCTGTCCAGATATGCAACACAAATATACGCGCAGGAGATTTTAAGTGAAAATGGACGGAGCGATGCATTTAAATGAAGGAAAGTGGACGCGATTATCATGATACGCACGTACGGAGGACACAGATGCACGGGACGGCACACGGAAAGTTAGAGGGGGTCTATGGTGGTGCAAGTCTACGTGAGCAAGGATTAGCAAGGGGAGTGACTGGGGTTTTGGTGGGTGCTCCTTGTTACGTGTGTGCGTATATTTGCGGTCGCATTTGAAAACGGAAGTCTGAATACGGTCCTAAATGTGGAGTCATTTTCAGCTGTAAAAATGTATTAAAAAATTAACATTATGTCTTTCTGTCTTTCTTGATTGACTGATTGATTGGTTGATTGATTTAACAGATTATTTTATAGAGCAAGCAGATTAAGTAGCGCTCTACACTTTTAACAATCATTATAACAAGACTGGGTGTAAATAGACAGACTGGGTAGGTAAGAGGACCCTGCCCACAAGCCTACACTCATTTGGGGATTGATACATAAGTGTAATTTAAATTTTAAGGGTAATTTTAGTGTAAAAAAAAGCTTTCAAGTTGATGAATCGTAAACTGAATAGCAAATTGGTTGAAAATAGGGTAAACAACTATTAAGCAGTAGTTTGTGCAAGTTGATAAGCTTGTCTGAAGAGATGAGTTTTAATGGAGTGCTTGAAAGTTGGAGTTGGAGAACAGAGGATAGTCTTAATGAGCGTGGGAGGTTATTCCAGAGAGTGGATGCAGCACAAAAGAAGTCCTGTAACCGGGAAGCAAAGCATTTGCTTAGTGTAGAGAAGAGAAGTAGGTCCTGTGAAGATCTGAGAGCTGGGATATATCTTGAAATGAGTGAGGATATGTATGAGAGTGCAGTGTTATTATTGGCTTTGTAGGTTAGCAAAAGGATTTTATATTTGATTCAGTAGTATACAGGCAACCAATGTAGAGACTGACAGAGTGGAGAAGCACTAGAAGAGCGTTTTGCAAGAAAAATCAGCCTAGCTGCTGCATGCAATAAAGACTATAGGGGAGTAATTTTATAATATGGGAGTCCAATAAGAAGAACATTGCAATAATCAATGCAGGAGATGATTAATGCAGGAATAAGCATTGTAGTAGTGTTTTGTATGAGATAACTGCATATTCTGGAAATCTTTTTTAGATGTATGTAACTGAATTTAGAAGGTTGGCACCTAAGCACTAAGCTTTATGCGTAGGGACCGGGGGGGTAACTTATATTGGCAGGTGAAAATATTATTAGCTCTGTTTTTGAAAGATTAAGTTTGAGATAACGGTAGGACATCATCGATATAATGGCAAAGAGACATTCAGGTCCCCGGACCAACACAGTAGGTGTGGATAGGTAGATTTGTGTATCATCTGCATATAGATGATACTAAAATCCAAATAACTTTATTAAATGGTAAAGCTAAAGAAGAGCAATGGACCTAACACTGAGCCTTGTGGTACTCTAACAGATAGGGGAAGAGCAGGGGAGTTGGATCAAGAAAAGCGAACACTGAAAAAGCGAGTAGATAAGTAGGATGTGAACCGAAAAAGAGCCATGCCCTAAATACCTAGGGATTATAACATTTATATGAGAAGAGAGTGGTCCACGGTGTCAAAAGCAGCAGAAAGTTTCAGTAGGATTAAAAGAGAGTAGTGACTTTTAGATTAAGCAGTGATTAAGTCATTGACCACCTTGGTCAATGCAGTTTCAGCGAATTGTTGGGAATGAAAGTATAATACAGTTACTATTCAGTGTCACATTCTCAGTGTAAGGTTGGAGCACAAGCTGATATTTTTAGCAGAGGTTCTTTATGTAAAATGTAGTCCTTGAAGATGAATAATAAAAAAATGATTCTTCTTCCTTCTATTAATTGTCTTCCAACTTGGATAAAACAATTATAGGTTTGAGAGAGAACTTCAAACTCAGAGTTCCAATGGTTTGAGTTGGAATAAAGTCACTTGTTTAGTGCATTCAGTGTCCTCAGTGTAAGGTTGGAGCACAAGCTGATATTTTTAGCAGAGGTTCTTTATGTAAAATGTAGTCCTTGAAGATGAATAATAAAAAAATGATTCTTCTTCCTTCTATTAATTGTCTTCCAACTTGGATAAAATAAAACAAGGTTTGAGAGCTCGTCACTCTGGCCCAGAGTTCTGACAAGAGGTCCTCGTCACTCTGGCCTGGGGTCCTGGCCAGAGGTTCTCATCTTCGCTCTGGCCCGGGGTCTTGGCAGAAGATCTTCGTTCCTCTTGGCTGGAGTCCTGTCAAGAGATTCTCGTCGATCTTGCTCAGGGTCCTGGCCTGATGTCCTCGTCGCTCTATGGTATAGAGAAATGATAAAGGGGAAGGGGAGGTGATGGGGAGATGATGAATGGGGAGGGGGTGATGATGAGGGGATAGAAAAATGATAAAGGGGAGAAGGAGGGGGAGGTGATGAATGGGGAGGGGGAGATGATAAAGTGAAGGATGAGGTGATAGAGAAATGATAATGGGGAGGGGGAGGTGATGAGGAGAATGGGGAGATGATAAATGGGGAGGGGGTGATGATGAGGGGATAGAGAAATGATAAAGGGAAATTAGAGGGGGAGGTCATGAGGATAATAAAGAGATGATGAATGGGGAGGGGGAGATGATAAAGTGAAGGATGAGGTGATAGAGAAATGATAATGGGGAGGGGGAGGTGATGAGGAGAATGGGGAGATGATAAATGGGGAGGGGGTGATGATGAGGGGATAGAGAAATGATAAAGGGAAATTAGAGGGGGAGGTCATGAGCATAATAAAGAGATGATGAATGGGGAGGGGGAGATGATGGAGAGAATGGAGGGGGTGGCTTTTAGTTATTTTTATTACAGATATATTTTATTTTGCTGTTTGGAAACGTCAATCTAAATCAGATGCCCCTGTGTTCCAGGTGAAATAACACTGTTGGATTGAACTAATCATTTCTTTGCAGTCTATCACTGAGAGAGGGACGGTAAGTTATATTTCTTATTTTGGTACATAGATTGTGTTACGTAGATTGTGTTGTATTAAAAGGTGGCTGGGTCCTGCCATCAATAATTTATAATCTGTAGTCAAATGCTACAGAGGGAGGTAAGTACCGTGTTAGAGTTTATTTTTACGTGTAGGGACCGATCTAAATGAGGTAACCTTGCAAATATGAACTAAGATCTGTTTATATTTGTAAAGTTTTGATTGTTTAAAAAACTAAAACTAAAAACTGTATAATAAATATTACAAACAACTGTTCAAGCATTGTTTTGAGTCAATTGCAACTACAGCACCTCACTTTCTTTAGGTATTGTATTTATGATTAATACAATAGAATGGACTCTCTCGACAATTTAGGAATTTTCTCTTTTACTCCCTTCAATTGCAACGATTCCACCCCCCACCCCATGTTGGCCACGTCCCAAATACAGTACTGGGGCGCTACAACATACCCGTGCTTTGGGCACCATGGCAGCTAGCTACACCTCTGCAGACAGGAGAAGATGTGTGTGTGTGTGTGTGTGTGTGTGCGTATATAAAATATATATTGTGGATGGGCCTTTTGTTGCTGCAGGGGGTAATGGGACACTTCTTCCTGTAAATCTAGTGTAGTGTGTACAGAGGCATTGTGCAGCTGATTGGGACTTCTGATTGTGAGTATTATTGTTTAAATCTTTCTGTCCTTATCATAGTTGGAAGTGTGTACCAAGATTTTTAGTAAC
Source organism: Limnodynastes dumerilii (assembly GCA_011038615.1). Classification (NCBI taxonomy): domain Eukaryota; kingdom Metazoa; phylum Chordata; class Amphibia; order Anura; family Limnodynastidae; genus Limnodynastes; species Limnodynastes dumerilii. The sequence continues at coordinate 38,866 of WWET01007304.1, forward strand.
ATCTTCAGTTTTTTATTCTTGCTAATTATATTGGGGTAGATCCAGAACTACGTTTGCCGTACGTTTATTCGCGGATCGTATTTTCGTGCGCGTAAATTCGCTACACTTCCCTCGGCACACCCCTTGCACGGACGTATTTTATCAAGATACGCTTTCCAAACCCTACCTTAACTTTTTCCAACGTAACCACAGTCATACGCACACGTACGTATGGGCTGAACGAATTTACGCAGCTAAGCACACCCATACTGTACACTTTAAATACAACCCCCAGCCTACTTCACGTATTTCACACGTAATTTGGACTAACGTAAAATCGGCTTGCCCACACGTAAGTATTTAAGTGACACATACGTGAATGGGCCATACGTTCACAATTACGCTACGTTAATGTGCGTATTTTCTATGGTGCGCATGCGCAGTGCGTACAAAACATCGATTTTACGTCTCAGCCACGCGTAAATTCGCTCCGAGGCGTTGTTCTGGATCAGGCCCAATGTTTGTAAATAAGAGATACTTAATTTTAATGTGATAATACCTATTTTCACATGAAAATGATCTTTGTAAATAGACCCCTATATCTTTTACTGACAAGACAGTAACTCATTTTTTTGATGAAGGACTTTACATCTTTATGCATATCAGTAGAAAATGTTCTCAGTTACAAGAAAAGCAAGTTAACAACAAAGGGCTGGATCCAGACCTTGTTATGTGCATGAACTTAGTTACTCCTGGGCTAAACCATGTTGATTTCAGGGGTGTCATATTCCATCTGCTGCAAACAGTATTAGAGTAGAGAGGTGATGTTTCCTATCCCAAGTCTAAATAGCAGTGTGATGGTAAAGGTGATCAGTATCTGTGTGCAGTAAGCAATTCAAAGATACATCCTTGCATGCAAAGAATACAATTAACTTGACTCCCCCTGAATTCAACATGGTTTAAGCCAGGTGTAACTAAGTTAATGCACTTAACAAGGTCTGGATCCAGCCCAAAGGCCTGGATTCAGAGCTGCATTTCCATCTCTTTTTCAGATGGAAGCGTAGCAAAGATGAGCACTGCGCATGTTCAGATTGGGAGCGCGCACAGAAAGATGGGCGCAAGTGTACCCATCCGTCTGTGTCTGCATCCAACAGCACCGCGCCTGTGGAACTGGGAGTTCCACAATATTTAAATGAGAAAGGGGATGTTGTAAGCATAAGGAGCAGCTCACCGAAGCTGTGGAAAGAAAGTGTTATTAGTAAAAAAACAAAAACACTAAACAATGTATTAAAAATAAAATAAAAACATTTGACATAACTAAACCCCTTTCCCTTCTTCTGCTACAACATAAATAAATAAATAATATCGGCCCAAAAGGGCATGCTTATGTTCTTAGAACTACAAACACCAGCATGCCCATGGATGCCAGGGCTGCTGCGCCATATAAATGCCCCCATATTAAAAATAATAACGTTGTTGGCCAGCCATTATACTGTAAAAATATGAAAAAATGTACTTACCTGCTCTGCTGGGGGTACAGTCTTCTAAGCTTTTAATCCGGAAGGGGGAGTATCTTGGCAAAAAAAAATACTTTTGTCGCAACATATGTCCTGCAAGGACATCGTGGCGCTAATGATAGTTCTACTGTTATTGGGGCATATTTATACCCTTGACCACTGCGTAAAAGCTCGTTTCAGTTAATTCAATTAAATTTTGTTAATTTAAAATATTTTGCATGCAGGTAAAATACTTTACTTTTACACATAGAACTCAAACACTGAATAGCTTTATGTTTCATCTATAAAATAGAGTTGAGCTAAGAAATTTCACCTCTCAATTTTAATCCTGGTTTCAAAATTTCAAATTGTCTCCCCTTGGAGTTCAACATGGTATTGCTCAGGTATACATTTGCACCTTAAAAAAGTGTAAGTGCCACTCTGAATCAGCTCCTATGAGTCAAAATACCTTTGGAAGGTGGTAACTAACCTTATTCTGTAGTTTAAAGTGTTGAGAACCCAGACAATCCACTGTGCACACAGGGGCTGAACCAAAGTTGCACTTACACCTTTTTTTGTTGCCAGTATAGATCTGGGCATTACTATGTTGAACTACAAGGGGGAGTCCTATTTAAACTGTTTAAACAGAATTAAAATTGAGAGATGAAGTTTCTCAGCTCAACTAAGCTAATTTAAAAATTAAACATAAAGTTATGCAGTATGTGAGATCTATGTGTAAAAGAAAAGTATTTTCTCTGCATACTAAAGAATTAAAATTAATTAGCTCCCCTTACTTGGTTTATCCGAGCTGTACACTTGCACTTGTTTTTCTCTTACTCCCAAACTCTGGATCAACCTCTTACTTTCTTGAATCCTCTCGATGTGGATCTTTCGTCCTTTTGTGCTTTTTTCCCTTTTAATTCTTTATTTTAGTATTGTTTGCTTTATTTTGCAGTATAGATGCTTATTAATATATTGTCTCCATTTCTTTTGCTATGTTGATGCTACACCATGAGTGTTTCTCATTTATGTTTTATATACCATACTGAGGAATATTGAATGCTGTGCATAAGAAATAGGTTTTTCATTAAAAGCAGCATCACATAGATGAAAATCTTTCAGGGAAGAGACTCAAACGGATTCACTGGCCTCTGAAAGACTGTTATGATTCCACGGTCTGGCACCAGCACTTGAATCATTTATTTGTCTTCATACACAAGACTATGGCAGGGTACACACTGAGGCTTTTGTTGTAGTTTTATTGGACTATATTAATCACAATTTACTTTATCCGCTGTATTTGTGCACCATATTGCCTTTTTATCAATATACAGTGATATTGGACCTGATCCAGACCTACGCTGGTGTGCATAGCATATTATCGCCGAACGTACCACCGATGCACGGCAATAGGCACTCCCCTTGCTCGTACCTAATTTAGCATCCATACGCTCGGCAAACCCTACCCTAACTTTTGTGTTTGTTTCCGCGGCCGCCCGAACGCTCATTGCGTATTAACAACGCTTAGCACGACCATACTGAACAATTGAAATGCCTCACCCCGCCTATATTCCTTAACTCCAGCATCCATACGAACTTCATACTATAAACACGCCCCTTTGTTGGTAAAAACGCAAAGTATATGGACCCCCGAATTGCCGCTACGAAAATCAGTGTTTTACTACCGGAAGTTGTCACTAGGCGCATGCGCGGTGCATTTTTTCTGCCGAATTTACGCTTACGATCAGCGTTAGCTCGCAATCGTGCGTTGTTCTGGATCAGGCCCATTGTCATTATTGGCTTTATTGTTTCTTTAAGTATTCTCCTAGGCCATCTTACCTACCCAGTGTGTTTGTTACCACCCAGTCATGTTAAAACTGTAAAGTGCTACACACAGTACTGTAATCTGATGGCGCTTTAAAATTAACAAAACTGTTTATAAATTAAATTTTTGCGTGGTTTTCCGTGCGTATATTTAGGAGCGGAGTAACTGCGCATGCGTAGTAACTTTTTCCAAGCAAGTTACGTAGGATTTAGGCACGGTCTTCCGAATTGCACTTAGGGACATACGTATAGAGGGGTGGGGTTTTCTTCCGTACATTAAAGTTACGTGAAGTTGGGCGGGGGGGGCATTTAAATGAGCTTTTGAAGGCGCGGTTTGTCATGTACGTATGTATGTAAGTAACATATACGCACATAAGTACACACGTACAATTAAGGGTGCCCTATGGAAGCATAAGTTACAGAAAACCCGTCCGTGCTGTGTCATGGGAGTTTCCTTGCTACGTGCGCACGTATATTTGCGTACTTTAGACACACACATCTGTGAATCCGGTCCATAATCTCGTATTTAAATTCACACCACTTTTCTACGTTAAGAAGGTGAAAGAATCATCATTTGGAATTGTGAGTCCTTTTGAGTCCTATTCTTTTCTTACCTATAATTTCTTCCCTCCTTGCTTCTGCTGCTCTCCTCCACAGCACTCTCTATCCTTCACTGTGAGGCTAGCGTGACCTAATGTCACTCCAGCATCATTTGCATAAAGCACTCTGAAGTTCCTACTATCCTCCCTAATGCCAGTTACACAGAACAGCTCATAGCAAACCTCTTTCTGGTTTTATTGTTTTTGTTAACAGCTGTAGCAGGAAGCGCTTCTCCAGCCTGTTTCCAGACTGCACCGCATGACGCCAATACCCACATCGTGATGGCCCTGTGTGCAAAGGAGCTACAGAAGTGCTTCCAACGGCATGGCGGATGAGAAAGCGTTGTTCTAGTGCCTGGAGGATGTTCAAAGATTCCAACAGCAGGCACCATGACCCTCCTCTAACTCTAACCCTAACTCTCCCTGTCCCACAGCCTTGCCCTAACCTTCCCCATCTAGTGGCCTAACCTTATTCTAACTCTAACCCAACCGCCATTGGAAACTGGTAGACTAGCTTTAACCCTTAAAGGTCTGCAACCTAACCTTAAATTTCCCCCATCTAGAATCCTAATCTTAACCCTCCATGTCCCACAGCCTAACCTTAACCCTCCTTGTCCCCCAGCCTAACCCCAACCTAGTCGCTTTTGGGAACAGATACCTGTCAAAATAGGGCCATTCAACATAATACCCATTCCCAATAGAAATATTCGTTATTCCAACTAGTTCAGCACTGATAAGGCCACGATTAAGCTGTTGGGGGTATCAGGAAGGAGTGGTCTCCCTCTTGCATGTATGGATTTTAGGATTGGCGTCTATCCTCCCTCTAAATTCCGCTGCAGCTGTGGATGGGTTCCATGGGATGCTGAGAACTAATATTAAAGCAATCAGAATCTGACAGCTTGCTTAGTACTCTGTGAGCGCAGGGGGGCCGCTCACATGGGCCCCTCTTTCCTCCAGTCCCTGCAGCAGCTGCACTCCCTGAACCAACTAAAGTTATGCCGCTATTACTGAAGAATATATGAGCTAACTGCAAAGGACAATCAAGTAAAACAGCTGAGACAAGGATTGTTTGAAGGATGAGGCTCCCAGATGGTGAAGTACACTTTATAATAGTGTGTCAGGAAGATGTATAGAGAACTCTCAGTACACTGTGAGAACCCACCACTAATTATTGAAGAGAGGCACAGGCAGAGAGAATCAATGAGAGCCTCAGCCTTCTGGAGAGAATTCAAGGAAAAAGAAATAACAATGCACAGACCTGCAGTGCAGAATCCGCTCTGTATGAGGGGCCGATCAAACTTCTGTATCAAACTTCTGAAAGGGAATAGAGGAGTGTCAGGACACGGGGTCACCGGAGGCCCCTACGCACCCCCACTGTCCTCCTGATCCACTGTCACACAGGCAGAGCAATAGCAACGATACAACTGTGGGCCAGATTCAGAGATCCGTTTCCATGTTGGAACGCAATTATACGCACGGCCGTGCCATGACACTCCCCTCTCTTGGACGTTCTGTCGGAGACTTCCGCCTCCATAGACCTCTTGTAACTTTCCATGAGCAGTTGCGTGCGTATGTGTGCTCCGTACGTGCGATTCATGTTAGTTGCGCCCATATACCTTCATTTAAATGCTTTCCCCCGCCCATTTTTATTTAAATTTTCACGTGCGGATTTTTGCGTCGCATATCCGAACATATGTACCCAAGTGCGATTCACAAGTCCGTCCATGAGGTACTTACGCACGTATAGTCTACATATACTACGTAAAAAGTTACTACAAATGCGCAGTTGAAACGTACCTAAAAATACGCACGGAACTCGCAGTGAAAACGGATCTGTGAATACGGCCCTGTATCTTTATTATATATCAATAGTTAACAGTCCTCAAATAGCCAGTATGAGTAAAGATAAGTCCCAAATACGTTCCCAAAGTCTTTAAAGTCCAAATTGTGAAGGTCCACTGGTACAATGGCCTTGGTAAATGCACTACTCACTCCTCTGAGGGTCTTACTGATGAAGAGGTCTTGGGTACAGATGTACAGTTTACAGTTCTGGAAAGAACCCAAAAGTTCTTGCAGCCAGAACAATCAGATGCCACATGCAGGACCTGGTTATCTCACTCCCAAAGCCTGTTCCACAGTTCAACTCAAATCTTAACATCTCCCTTCTCAAGCCCTGCTCACCGTTTTTGCTCAGGAGCCACCCCCTTTCCTTGGTTACAGCCCCTTGCAGTCTTGTCACAGATGGGGTGACTGATCTATAGCTATGTGACAGCTGTCTATCAATGTCTAAGACACTATCCAGTCTCCCTATACCTGTCCCTACTGAGATTGATGCCAAAGGGTCTAGCTTGGAGACTAGCAATTCCTTTGATGCAGATAACCTCTGCCCTACCCCTAGATATCAGATAGGGACCAGTCACTCCCATAATTAATCCTTGCCAGTCATATGTGATGTCACATAACTCTAGTTTCCTGTAGGGAAGATGGGGAATAGATTCAGTCTAGTCCTCTCTATCTCTTCCTGTGGTCTGTAGGGAGGTATGACCATATATGGACATATGGGGCAGCACAATGGCTCCGTGAGTAGCACTTGCGTCTCACAGCACTGGGGTCATGAGTTTGATTCCCGAATTAGGACTAATCTGTGTGGACAATTGGCTGCTGAATACATTAACCCATGTATGTATGTGTTAGGGAACTTAAAATGTAGCTCCATGGACTGATGTGAATGTGAAATATTCTCTGTAAAGCACTACATAATCTATATTTACCAACTTCATTTTTAAGTGATAATGCCTGTTTTCACAGTAAAACGTACATTATCACCTTAAAATGACGAACTTACCATTTACAATAATGCAATCACCATGGAAACCTGCTGATTCCATGGCGATGCATACACGCTTCATAATTCTTCGCCGGGCCATTGATCTTAATGGGTGCCGGCACTACACTACAATTTACGATCCCTTGGTGCTGAGATTATAAGTCGGCAACAAAGGTAAACATAATGCCATCTCAGTGCCTTCATACCAGAGATCTCCCCATATTCTTCCCTTTTCCTCCCCCTAATATCTGTTATTAGGGGGAGGAAAAGGGGGCATGTATGGGGACACTGCTGGCATAAAGGAGTATGCACTAATGTAAAAAAAAGTTTACAAAAAAAATGTGGATTTTAACCAAAAAAATAAAGTAATACATTCAAAACATTAAAACCTGTAAAAAAAA
>WWET01007305.1:7075-18579 GCA_011038615.1 Limnodynastes dumerilii
AGATAGATAGATAGATATGAGATAGATAGATAGATATGAGATAGATAGATAGATATGAGATAGATAGATAGATATGAGATAGATAGATAGATATGAGATAGATAGATAGATATGAGATAGATAGATAGATATGAGATAGATAGATAGATATGAGATAGATAGATAGATATGAGATAGATAGATAGATATGAGATAGATAGATAGATATGAGATAGATAGATAGATATGAGATAGATAGATAGATATGAGATAGATAGATAGATATGAGATAGATAGATAGATATGAGATAGATAGATAGATATGAGATAGATAGATAGATATGAGATAGATAGATAGATATGAGATAGATAGATAGATATGAGATAGATAGATAGATATGAGATAGATAGATAGATATGAGATAGATAGATAGATATGAGATAGATAGATAGATATGAGATAGATAGATAGATATGAGATAGATAGATAGATATGAGATAGATAGATAGATATGAGATAGATAGATAGATATGAGATAGATAGATAGATATGAGATAGATAGATAGATATGAGATAGATAGATAGATATGAGATAGATAGATAGATATGAGATAGATAGATAGATATGAGATAGATAGATAGATATGAGATAGATAGATAGATATGAGATAGATAGATAGATATGAGATAGATAGATAGATATGAGATAGATAGATAGATATGAGATAGATAGATAGATATGAGATAGATAGATAGATATGAGATAGATAGATAGATATGAGATAGATAGATAGATATGAGATAGATAGATAGATATGAGATAGATAGATAGATATGAGATAGATAGATAGATATGAGATAGATAGATAGATATGAGATAGATAGATAGATATGAGATAGATAGATAGATATGAGATAGATAGATAGATATGAGATAGATAGATAGATATGAGATAGATAGATAGATATGAGATAGATAGATAGATATGAGATAGATAGATAGATAGATAGATAGATAGATAGATAGATAGATAGATAGATAGATAGATAGATAGATAGATAGATAGATAGATAGATAAGATTACTAGATCACTAGGAAAGCCTTTTCCTTCATCACCTTGGAAGAGAACCAATTTGATTAAACTGTCATTGCTACCACCTAGACAGATAGGGGATAGAGATAGTGGAAGTGATAACAGCTTCCTTTTCCAGGATTTGTATAATCTCTGGCAATTCCACCTTAGATACATTTTAATGCAGTGCTCAAAGTGGGCCGGTACTTCTAAAATTCTGTCAGTCGGCTGTTTATCCACTCAGCCCAGACACAGTCCCTCTTACTCCTCCTCCACTAAGCCCAGAGCCCAGTGAATGTGACTGCTCTGCGGTGTCTCGAGTATCAGACCTGGGTATCAGTATGTAGGGTGACTCCAGAGTCCCTGACACTATTATCACCGTCCCCAGCAACTGCAGCTCGCAGAGAGCCCGGCTGTCATGTGACCGCAGCAGATGGAGAGTGGGAGATCTTATGCAGAGCAGCAGACACAGGGTGACTGGAAAAGACATCCGCATTCTGACTGACTGCTCGGGATTCAGATTTGCGTGAGACATTTGCGAGGCATCATTATTATGAGACTCCAATAATACTACTACTAATACTACTACTAATTACTACTACTACTAATACTGTTGGTGATATTAAGGAGAAACGTAATTAAACATGAAGCATTAAGTGTAGAAACCATAAAAAAGAGCTGATGGAAACCACAACAGATGTGTCCTTTCTCAGCCTGGGGTATGGGACATGTATAGTAATAGTAATTTCTCTATACCTGACCCATATGACATGTACCTATTGGATCTGATTCAGATTTACGTGCAATTTACATATGCGCCCAAATCTGATAGATCACGGAGGATGGGATTGCACGTCCCTGTCACTCCCCTCCTTACAGAACTCTGGATATTTAGATTATACGCACAGATCTGCATTTGTAGGAACTCAGATCCATGTGGAACCGCCTCTCCCTACGCCTGGCTCTTAATTAGCGTGCCTAACCCCATCTGTAAGGCGGGGATTAGGCATGTGGAAAATAAATACCGGCCCTTTTTAAATAATTGCTCTGCTTTAATGACTAAAGCATGTTTCCAACTACATGAGTTTGAGTTGGAGTCTGTAAACACATAGGCAAAGACAAAGTGAACAACAGCAAAGAGATATATTTAAACCAAATGATGTGTTGCCTATGCACAAATAGTTGTCTGTTCTCACAATGGGCCTGATTCAAACTTAAGAAAGTGCTTAAAATTAGAGAGGAAAGTCACTGCTGCACTAAACCATGCAGATTTCAGGGGGAGTCAAGTAAATTGTATTCTTTGCACGCAGATATATATCTTTGAATTGCTTACTGCACCCAGATACTGACCAGCTTTACTATCATACTGTTATTTAGACTTGGGCTGGGAAACGCCACCTCTCAACTCAAATACTGTTTGCAACAGATGAAATATGAGTAACTTTCCTCTCTTATTTTAAGCACTTTCTTAATTCTGAATCCGGTCCAATATCCCTAATCTGTTGTACTCCTTGCAAAATTGTAAGGATTATGGATGCTGCCTTGAGCAAAGGTAAATAAATGGGTCTTAGTGCTCCAATCTGGAGCCAGGGCCTAAGGCAAAACTGGTTACACAATTAATATAAGGATCTTCTAAAACCTAACCCTGAACGCAAAAACATTAGTGCCAGAGAAACTAGGGCCCTGATTCACACCTGAGAAGCAGAGGCTTCTTAGGTGCGTAATTTCATGATTTTTTTAAACTGGGCATGCGTAGTCAGTCAAACTATGCAATGTATGAAGCCCCTAGGCATATAAATGAACTAAGTCTAAGACTAAGATTGCACATAGGGCTCTATTTACCAACTTCATTTTTAGGTGATAATGTCTGTTTTCACACTAAAACGGAGATGAACTTACCATTTACAATAGTGCGATGCACAAATACTTCACAAGTCTTCGACGGCCCGTTGATCTTAATGGGTGCCGGCACTACACTACACTACATTACAATTTACTATCCCTTGGTGCCGAGATTATCATTCGGCACCGAAGGTAAAAATAACACCATCTCAGGATGGCGTTAGTGCCTTCATACCAGCGATCTCCCCATATTCCCCCCTTTTCCTCCCCCTAATAGCTGTTATTAGGGGGAGGAAAAGGGGGGCATGTATGGCTAGACCGCTGGCATAAAGGAGGATGCAGTAATTAAAAAAAAAGTAAAAAAAAAAATGTTTTTGCTTTTTTTTTCTTTAATTTTAACAGAAAAAATAAATTAATGCATTAAAAACAATAAAACGTGGAAAAAAAGGTAAACTCACCTGTCCGGGAGACGTGTCTGACTCAGAAGATTCCAGCCCTGATATGAAGACACTGCGCATGCGCAGGACTTTCCGGCAAAGTAGTCTCTACGCATGTGCAGGACTTCATTCATATGAAATATGAATGAAGTGGCCTTCGATGCAGGCAGAGAACATCACGGGACCTCGGCAGAGAGGTGAGTAATAGTAAATTTTAAAAAGGGAAGCTGCCAGGCTCACCACGAGCACAAGCGAGTCTGGAGCAGCATCATTCCCCGGAGAAAAAAAATAATGGTAAACAGAGTCCATAGTTTTTTAGGTAAGAGGAGGAGTTCCAAGGTAGCCTCTGGGGGAAGTTAGGTAAAGTGGACAGGGAGAGAGATGTAGATTAGGCTAAGAGGGAGGATTAGGGATTCTCTGTGCGTAGAAAATATGGGGAAAATATGCACGGTGAGTTAAGGCTGCCCTATGGCACTCGTAAGTGCCATTAGGCACCTACAAACGGGGGCTGGGGAGGGGTCCGAAGAAGTAGGTGCAGATACATACGTGAATCCGAAGTGCTCATTGTCTAGGGTAAGAGAGCAAAAGCCAGCTGCCTCAGTTTTGTTCACCTCTGCCCTGGTCCTTCCCTGCCTTCATCATTTCTTCAGCACGTCCTGGTGACTATGCTTCCTTTCTTTTTTTATAGTCACTGCTATTTTGCTTCCTCCAACAGTACTCAAAAAATATTCAGTGCAACAAGGGTTCTAGGCAGCTATACTCTACGTATTACGTCCCACTGCAAAAACTGCCTTCTTCCGATGCCCTCTTTTCCAAGATGGCGAACCCTGGATGTCACTGGCTTCTTCTGGGCACTATGGGGTTGATCCAGCCCTATGCTGTCCAGCGGTATTACGTCGGGCATAAGCGTAAGATTGGCTTAAAAGCCTATCTGCACATGCGCCGGGTAAATGTTTCCCGGCGTAGCTACGGCAACGCCCGATCTTGGAATGGGCATCCGTAGCAGCAGCGTAGTAACGCTGGAGGGGGCGTTCCCCTCTGTTACTACGCTGCAGTTAGTGCAGGTAGGCAGGGGGAGGGAGGGTAATGAGGCTGGGAGGGTGGTGTTAGCATATCAATGCCGCCGTCCCAGCGTATTAACACTCGCTTACGCTGGCTAAAGTTAAGGTAGCCTTCAGCCGGCAAGGGGCAAGGGGGAGTGTCTAGGGAGTGCAGCGATGGTACGCTGAGCGTTAGAACGCTCAGTGGACCATCGTAGCTCTGGATCAGGCCCTATGTCCATCCTCCAACCATCAGTGATTTTCCTTTTTGTCCCGTTGTCATTTCTTATCTTCTTCCAGGAGTTCTACTTTGCTCCACTAGTATGTGCAATTCTCCTATTTTCTATGGTCTCTTCCAGCCAATTTCCATGTGCCTGGTGCACACAGGGCTTTTTGAAACACTTAATGGTGCAGAATTGATGACACAGTGAGCTGTGAATGGCTTGCTGTGCCCCACATGACTGAGGTTGCTCTTGTCTTACTGTTGTGACCCTATATCAGTGCAGGCTGAATCTGTCCAGATTGGGGTGCCAGACACTCAGACCAGTGAAACCCACCGGTGACAACAATTTTCGACAATGACATCTTCTTGCAGGTAAGGATCTTCTCTTGTATCTCACACCATACCTCAGGCCCCTTTTTCAAGAGTAATTAAGAAGGAGTAATGGACTCTATTCACAGATCAGAATGCGTTAGCTATGGCCGTATCCACATCTAACTCATTTGACCTGCCTCCCAATCAGCCCCCGTTTTTAGGAACCTTGTGGCACTTAAGACTGCCATAGAGCTTCCTTAACTAACCGTTTGTATTTTCCGTCTTAAGAAGGAAAATACAAATGGTGATCCCTTCCCCACACCCTCCCTGGCTAATTTAAATCCCTTCCCCCACCAACTCTTTTTATAAAAGGACAATGATTTTTAATATGGGGCATATATAGCCCTACTATGGGAGATAAATTGAACACAAGTAAGGAGAAATGAAGAGCTATATTATGGGGCATACAAGGTCCTAATATGGAGGATAATTTGAGCACAATCAGGGAGTAGTGAAAGCTATATACCCCAAAAGTGATATGAAAAAAAACACTTTGTCTTGCTACCACTAACATCTCAACTTTTTAGCACAAACCTACGATCTGCTGCACTTTTCCAAAAATAGACTTCTGACGACGGACCGCGTGTCATCGTTTTGACAGGCCACTTTGGCAGGGACATATGTATTATTGGCACGTAAATGATAATTTAATACCCTTGTGATTGTGCCATAACATCTAAGGACACCAGACATTAAAGACCTGGGATTTCTGTATTCTAATAAACATTTTGGAAACCTACATCAAAGTTAGTATTTTATTTTATTTTACAGCAACCAGTCAGCTTTTGTTATGGCAGGGTCTGCTACTATCCAGAATGTGAAGTTAGGCTGCACAATGGTTTTCCAATAACCTTTTACTCTTATAAAAAAAAACTGATGAAAGCAGCATATCTCTAGTCTTTATTTATTTTACAGAAGAAGAAGCACTTGATCTGTATAAAGGTTAATTGATTTAAGATAAATTAATAAAGTGCATGAAATAAATAAAAATAAAGATAATTAAGCAACAATATAAAATAGCAACAACACGTAGCAGTTGTTGATCAGAGTCGATGGAACTTAATCAAATAGGTTATAATAGTGGGCCTGATTCAGACTTAAGAAGGATCTTGAAATTAAGGCCCGTATTCAGAGTACAGGACGTATAACAGAGAAAAGAAAGGAAGAGAGGAGAGTTACTACTGGGCTAAACCGTGTTGATTGCAGGGGAGTCATATTTAATCTGTTGCAAACTGTATTAGAGTTGAAGTATACAATTAATATGACTCCCTCTGTAATCAAGATGGTTTAGCCCAGGGGTAACTTTCCTCTCTTAACTTCAAGCTGCTTCTTAAGTCTGAATCAGGTCCAATGTTCTTATACATTTCCAATGATAAGCAGGATATTCAATGAGATGGTTTAATCGACACAGGTGAGAGTAAAGAAGTTGGTATTCTTATAGTTTCCAAGTTTGCTGGTTTTAATATACTCTGTCCAGATTGGAAACTGAATAAATAGATGTTTTACAACATCTATGTAGAAATCTGTGTAGTGAATCATTCATATAACAGTATTATTTATTTAACAGGTTTGAGGAGTAATATCAGATTATATAGCGCTTTACAGAGAATATTTCATATTCGTATTCATATCAGTCCCTGCCCCATTGGAGCTACATTCTAAGTTCCCTAACACAGACATACACATAATATGCTTGGGTTAATTTATTCAGCAGACAATTAATCTACCAGCATGTTTTTGTAGTGTGAGAGGAAACCGAAATACCTGGAGGAAACGCCACACAGATAAGGCCTAGTCTGGAAATCAATCTCATGATCTTAGTGCTGTGAGAACAAGTGCTACTCACTGAGTCACCGTGCTTCCCCAAGCTGGATCCAGAATTAAGTAAATTAGGGGACTCAAGCACAGTTCTTGCGTAAGTCCCCTGACAAGTAACATCGATGAATGTTCTGTACAATAGAAGATCTGGGGGAGGGGCTCTTTACGTCTGCATGCCTAATCCCTGCCATACAGAGGAAACTTTTACAGTCTCTCTTTGCCTTTGGGCAGTCTTTTAGTATCATTGCTATGGGGTCTATTTACAAAGATCATTTTAATATGATAGGGCCAGTTTTCACTTCAAAACTGGCCCTATTGCATTAAAATGAAGGAGAGCATATTTACAAAATGCCAGAGCGGAGTTTTACACTCCGCTCCCACCGTCAGACTTACGCCAGCTCAGGCTGGCTTAGTGGTAAATATTCTGGTGAGGTCCCCATAAACCCCTCTTTTCCTCCCCCTAATATCTGTTATTAGGGGGAGGAAAAGGGGGGTATGTATGGGGAGACCGCCGGAATACATAAAAATACTGCCTGAGTAAAAAAAAAAAAAAAAGTTTTATAAGCTAAAAAAAAAATGAATAAAAAACATATAAAATGTCCCGGCATGAATACACTGTATATGTGCAGTGTTTCTCATGTCAGCACTGAAATTTTTCTAAGTCCCGAATGAGAGCTACTGCGCATGTGCAGTACTTCATTCATGCATTGCATGAATGTGAAGTACTGCGCGGACCCAGTGGATCATCGCGGGACCTCGCGGGAGAGGTATTTGCAAATAATGTAAACGAAACGGCCAGGCTCGCTGCAATGATAAGCGAGCGTGATGCAGCTTCATTCACAGGGAACGAGGAAGGTAAGTAAATAGAGCCCTCTATTTCCATTGTGCACCTCCCTTAATATATTAGAGGGATTTAATCTCTAATTACTTTCCCCTTTAGTGTTAGATCTTTTTTTTTTGATGTTACATTATAATGATTATTGCCCAGAAAAATGGCAACTTCCTTTCTGACTGTGCTGGCATAGCTTCTTGTATTATTTTCCTCTAGAAATGGATTTTGGCTCTTATTACCCTATTTACAGGTCTATCCCATCCCTGTTAACCCAAGGCAGCTAGGTCACATGTGGTTTCCTTGTTTATATGTTACTTCAAAGGAACAATGCAGTTGCTGCCCTCAGATCCTTCAAGCTGCAGCTCACCCGAATGACCGCTTAACTTCACAGCTCAAAATGTAGAAACTTAGATGAAATCAGACATCTCATTGTTCCTGAAATCACAAGGGCTGTTGTAGGGCATTATAAGAAAATGTTTTATCCATTTTGCTAGAATTTAGCTGAAGTAGTTAGCACATTTCTTATGTTATATTTAGATAGAAGGTGCTGGATGATTTTTGAGTACAGCTTTTCCCACACACGGGATACCAGCTACTAGTAGAATTCCAGATGATTAGGGAAACAAAACCCCATAACTAATTGCAATAATAGCAGGAGATGATTAGGACATTGATTGTTGATATACAGTCACAGTACATGGGAAACGGAAAACGTAATTTTTTTCTATCAGTTCACACTCAGTTTGGAAATAACAGTACATAATAAGATTGAATGACTGATTTATTACATAGACATAGTTTGAATAATGACAGGTAGTTTTCTGTAAATCTTGACAGGGGTGGAAAAAACTCTTAGGTAATGATTATCCCACAAGTCTGTCAACGTACACAGAGCTTTTACATTTACATGGCAACCAAATATCCAGAGTAACAGTGCTTCATTTATTAATAACATTTATTAGATGCGAAGATGCAAATTACAAAGAATGATTAAAATGTTCCATTGCTATACTTGAGGTTTTAGCAATGAAATATATCCAATAATTAGATGGGAATAATTTAGTCATTTTTTTAAGCATAATTATAATGTAGAACAAAAATGGTATTCAGAGCAAAAGAACTGACCTTCCTATGAAACCCATATGTTATAACTGCTAAAACAGTTTTAGGTCATTGGGAACAGTAATTGTGTATTGTATAGAGTGTGTTTCTGTAGGTTTAAGTAATTAATTACACATGTTTTCCTAAGATGTGCAACTGCAGATGTTACGCTAGTGTTACGATAGATTTTTTTCTTTATAAATGAGGAATAAGTGCAACAAAGTCGATGCTAGTAGATTGCAGCAAATGGAACTGAAATCAAGAGTTTGCTAAATGCAAATATCAGCCTGAATTGTAAGGTGAGGGCATGCTACAACTTTATTAGCTTAGGGCAGAGGGAATCTAAACTAGGGGCCAGATTTACAAAGCTGCGGGTTTGGAAAAGTGGAGATGTTGCTCATAGCAACCAATCACACTCTAGCTCTCACTTTTCTATTATATACTTGAGAATGTCAGCTTGAATCTGATTGGTTGCTATGGGCAACATCTCCACTTTTTCAAACCCACAGCTTAGTAAATCTGGCCCTAGGTCTCTTTTAATTTCTAGGTTTAAATAAATGTGCACACTACTCTCATTGGTAAACAGTGACAGACATATGAAGTGTCTGTTATCTTTTTCTATGTTCCATATTTCCAACTCTGTTCACCGTGCAAGGCTTGTCTATCTCACACTGTCACTTTCACATAAAAATTCACCTAAAAACATAGGTTGAAGATATTTACAAACCATGGATCGCCATGGAAACCTGCAGTTTCCTTGGCGATCCACATGCCCATTCTTATCAAAGCTGGCCTGCAGTTCATCATATTTACTACATGCCTTTGAGAAATCATTAGTCGCCATCAGGAGGGTTCAGTTGGGCTATTGGCCCAGGCCCAGGGCTGATGGGGGCACGTCGATACTTACCTTCTCTTTTGCAACAGCTGGTATTGGCAGTATCCTTTCATCAATACTTGTTGCTCAGAGCTGTTCATTAGCGGGCCAGTGAGCAGGGAAGAACCTGCTGTTAACGCAGGTCTGCAACACCACGCCCCTATATGATGTCACCGATTACATCACACAGGAGTAGGGCTCGTGGATGTGTCCTGGCCCCACAGTTTTTGTCAGCAGCACTGATTGTCACAGCTGCTCTGTGTCTGTAAGCTATGTGCCATACTTGCATCCAGAGCTGAATGTACTTTTGAATTGTGCACAGCCATGTTTAAGCATATAGACACACAGACGCTTGATGCATGCATATACTATATACAGGTCTCTGCATCCAGTTTTACTTACTTCAGAGTGGCTATAAAAGCATCCTGATGTCTGCATACATGAAAGATCTTTCTCTGTGTGCCCTTTTCCTACATCACAACTGTTGTCATAGCTTATTATTGTGTTCATTGACCTCTTATTTTGTAAAGTGTTATTTCTATTAACATGCTGTTTGACAGACACATCATTAACAAGTGTGAACATAACATATTGCAATAAACTAGATCAATGACTTTATAAATCCAGCAGTGACTTGACCTCTGTTGCGCTATCAAACCATTGCTTCTCTTAAATAGCCTTGTAAACTTAGACAATTATCATTTACTAAATGAGAGATATATGACTGCTTCCTGCTACACTCATTACATTAACAAGCTGCATCCTCGCATATGTAATGTGGATCCTACTAGGATATTATTAGATAGTGATAATGGTTGCAGCAGGTCAAATAATCGTCTCTTAACATTCCGACTAAACAATGGACAAACACTAACTTAAGATCATTAGAATAGATGATGACAGGGGATAACCTTGCAGCTGCTTGTCAGAACATTTATATAGTCCTGCTTAGACAATAGGTTGAAGGTGCTACCATTATTAATGGCATTTCTATTATTCTAACTTCTAAATCTATTTATTTGAAAGGATTACAAACATAAAGCTTTCCTATTTATTATAAGTGCTCCATGGAGTAAAAAATGTGAGCATGAAAACCTGATCCCAAATGCTGCCCAACATCTTGGTCCCTTAATTGCCAGCTATGCAATTCATAATATTAGGAACTGCCTGCTTGGCACAGTCGTATATAAGGTCCCAGGTGATTAGTAACAAGTTGGGGGTGTACTTATAAGCAACTTCCTCACACAGAAATAATGAATTTAAAAAAACGGGATTTATTGTTACTCACCGTTAAATCCCTTTCTCTTGGATCATCTGGGGGACACTGCGACCATGGGTTGGTAGAGGCACACTGGAGCTGGGCACTTGATAGTTAATAAAACTATTGAGGTAAGCTCCTCCCCTCTCCAACCCCCACTGGACCTCTGTTTTTTCAAGTGCCCTAGGAGTTGGATGTTTTTTGAGAAGCTGCTTGTAGCTAACTTTTATTTTTACATTTTAAAAATTTTTCTTTAACTTTTTAATTTTTTTAAAGGACTGTTCCTTTAAGTCACCGGCCATTGTGTGAGCTAGTGCTGCGGCTGCAGCGCCGGCTCTCTGTCACAACGGCAGCTGTAGGAGAGGAACAGAGTATTTTCAGGCTCTGTTCTCTCTCCAAAGGTCTCCCTTGGATAGAACCTCTCCTCCTGTGGCTGAGGCGACTAGGTAAGTTCGTTTTTTACCTTAGCCTGCCCCTGGAAAGTCCGCGCTAGCGTCGGACATTTTCCAAGATGGCCACCACCACCGCAGAGATTTCCATCTGTGAGTCCCCTGGCGGCTGTCTCACTGTGGAAGCGGCATTTCCCTTTCTAGGAAAAGGGAAATTAGGACCACGGACACTCCTTACTGATAGCTGGGGGCCCTAGGAGTGTAA